>PVJN01000832.1:0-169241 GCA_004026805.1 Lasiurus borealis
TCATTGTGCCATACAGCCAATTCTCTGATAACAAAATTCTTCAGAGTCAGAACCATGCCCTTGCTTGCCTTTGTATCCTGAGTGCCTGGAACAAGTAGATTGACTGAGCTAGGAGCTCAAGAACTATTTGCAGAATTTAATCTTTTTGAGGATAAATAGCTTAATGTTTGCTTACTGTGTGCCGGGACTGTTCCAGAAATTTGAACAGTTCTATTTCAACTTATAGTAACTCCATGATACAGACTGGATTTGCCCTTTGTTGCTTACCAAAGGCTTCTTTCATCAACCCTTTCAATATTTCCCGAAACCACACCTCTCTCGGTATTTCCTTCTACCACAAGCGTAGACATGGTTACTAGACCTTTCTGCAGCTTTTGCTCCATCTTGCCCCCCATCGTCACTAATGTCTGTTTTCGGAGCACTTCCTTACTTTGTGGCATTAAAAGCTTCTCCATTCTCCTCTTGGATCTTTGCTGTCCCAACCCTAGAATCAGCCATTTCTGCAAAGGGCCCTGATTCTTTTTATTGAAGAATGATATTAGAAACCAAGACCTGGGGACTAGGTCTAATTTTATTTCATTTCAATTCATCTTAATTTTAATAGCCACATTTGGCTAATAGCTACCACACTGGAAATGTAGCTTTAGACCTTATATGGGATTATCATAAATGGCAAAATACGGGACTCTGGTGATTGCCAGCAGCTGGGTGGTGGGGAAATGGGGAGATATTACTCAAGGGCACAAACTTCCAGTAATAAGATGAACAGGTTTGGGGATCTAATGTACAGCATAGTGATTACAGATCAACCGAAGGACTTGTATGCATGCATATAAGCATAACCAATGAACACAATACACTGGGGGTTAGGGTATGCATGGGAATGGGAGGCAAAGGGAAGATATGTATACATGCAATACATCAATAACAAAATTAAAAAAATAATAATGCTGTAACATATACTTGAATGTTGATAAGAGAGTAGGTCTCAAATGTTCTCACCACAAAAAAAAAAAGGTAGCTTTGATAGGATGGAGGTGTTAGCTAATGCTACGCTGGTAATCGTTCTGCAATTTATAAATGTGTCAAATCAACACCTTATATATCTTAAACTTACACTATGTTATGTGTCAATTGTATCTCAATAAAGCTGGGGGGAAAGACTGGACTCTGGACCCACGTAGAACTCACCACTTTGAAAAATGTGTTAATTCAGTTGCATGGCAGAGTCCCTTACCCGATAATGAAGCAGGAAACAGCAGTCCCCAAAAAGGCATAGGCCAGAATAGACCCAAGATTCCTGAAAAAGTGCCTCTGAATAAAACAGAAAAGCGGGAATCACATTGTCATTTTTGACAGTGAGCATTAGAAACACATTAAAAGTCTCTAAACAGTGAAACTTGACTTTCTGCTTCCGTTATACCAAGTCATAATGGAAATTACTCCTGAATTTGCCCTTGACCATCATGGTTTTAAAATATCCTTTGTCTTACCAATCACTGATCAAACAAGCAATTTCTTAGTAAATTTCAGACAAAACCACTGCAACTAGTTATATTAAATTATATTAAGTGTGCGTGTGTGTGCGCGCACATGCAGATGTGTTATAAGTAGACCAATTGTTTTAATAGATTTAACCCAAACCATTTTACTCTAATGATTCAGTTAGTTACTTCCAGTTCTGGTAGAACCTTAGAAGATCATTGCAGATGTAAGTTTGAAACTAATAAAGCATGAAAGTGCCACCTAAGGAGCTTTCTGCTTAATTCAGTATCAGGAAACAATGCCCTAAGTATCAGCTCATGGCATCTGTGGTGTCTCCGGATATTCACCTGGATTAATCTTCAGAGCCTGGAAAATATAGATGTGAGGAAATGAGAAACAACTAATTCCAATTAAGATGGGCAAGTTTTTGCTCTAGCCAGTCTTCTCAGTGGTTAGAGACTCAGCCCATGGACTGAAGGATCACAACCTCAATTCTGGTCAAGAACATGTATCTCAGTTACAGGTTCCATCCGGGCTCTAGTCGGGGCGCATGAAGGAGGCAACGAATGGATATGTCTCTCCCATATTAATGTTCCTCTCTCTGTTTCTCCCCCTCCCTTCAAAAAATATCCTGGGGTGATGATTAAAAAAAAACAGGATGGGCAAGTTTATAGATATGTTCATATACTTATATGGGTACAAGATATAGCAATTATTCAGAAAGGGGTAGTAAAACCGTGATTCTCTCAATACCTCCTTACATTTATTGGCTTCCTTAAAACACACACACACACACACACACACACACACACACACACACTCAGAGATTTACTTCTCATTAAGCCTGTGGAATATTCTGGTGGGGAAAATCCATGTTCTTGCGATCCTGAGCTATGGTTCTTACTCCTCAAGGCTTAAATCATTTTCTTTGGACAATCAGAGCTATTTGACAAAAACAGATGAACAAAATCCCCCAAACACCCTAATTAAACAGGGGCCAGGAACACTGTATCTTAAAATGTAAAGAGGCAGGAGAGCCCAGCATGACAGCTGAGCAATATCAGAGACAGACAAGAAACAAGAACTCAGCCTGGATCAAGCAGCCACCATGAAGTATGACCAGACCAAAGGCTGTGGGCATCCTCTGGCCTGTATTCCAGACTGAGGATCTGAGGACTTGGCTTTGGCCTTCCCCAGCGCTTGCCTCTCTTTGAGGCAGAAGAAGGTGTCAAGGAGTGCCTACTGTCCTTAAACCACTGCTCAGAAGAGAAGCCTTCAAAGACTTGCCATACCACAGTGACCAAATGAGGGCGCTGCCGATATGTATTATGGACCCATGATGTGTGCCTCTTAAACTAGTCATGTTACTGCATGGGTAGATTCATGTAAGCTCCACTGTCATCAAAACACAGAACTGTTGTATCATCAGAAAAAATCTCCCTCATGCTCTCGCTTCACAGTCACACACATCCCCTTTCACTCCCACATCCCTAATCTCTGGAAACCACTAATCTGTTCTCCATCCCTATAATTTTGTTATTTCTAGAATGCTAGAGAAATGATATCATACAGTATGTGGCCTTTCGTGATTGGATTTTTTTTTTCACTCAGAAGAATGCCTTTGAGATCCACGCAGAGTGCTGTATGTATCAATAAGTTTGTTGCATTTTATTGGTAAGCAGTATTCTATGGTATGGATGATGTTCATTTACCCATTCACTTACTGTAGGTCATTTTAGTCGTTTCCAGTTTGAGGCTATTACAAATAAAGTTGCTATGAATAATCACATACAAGTTTTTGTATGAACGTAAGTTTTCATTTCTCTTGGATAAATCCTTAGGAATAAAATTGCTGGGTCAGATGGGAATTTCAACTTTAGTTTTATAAGAAACTGTGGAACTGTTTTTTCAGAATGGCTGCACCATTTTCCATTCCCAATGGCAATGTATGAGAGTTCCAGATTTTAAAACAAAAATGAATCACTACTGATCAGTCAACTATAGTCCCTGAGTGGGTACAGAACACAGTAATAAGCAATCTAAGAGAAGTAAAAAACTAGAAAATTATGCGGTAAATTAACACAGAGATCCCTATACTTTAAGAAATACTGGCAAAAAAAAAAAATCAGATTCCTTACATAATTTAAAGCCTCTCTACCTCTCAAGAGAAACTAAAACTTTAAACCAAGCAATAACACTATTAAAAGGTCAACCAGCAAGAAATCTGTTTGTCATGGGAATTCTTTCCTTAGTTTCCATGAAGTTATTGGTCCAGGTAGACCAGACCTACTTTGTGGAATCACTTTATATACCACACACACGTTTACTATTATGAGCTACAGTTTGGAATGTGTTTATAGTATGGTATATTTCATTTTTCAACTATACACAGCTTTTCTTTTTATGATAATTTGCCCCAAGAATGTCATTATGTTGTTATCTGTGGATAATTTATGTCTATTTTTAAGCTTAAAAAAAAAGTAAAGACTGGCAAAAATCTCCTACCTTCTTCAAACTGTATCCAGCATGGAAAATAATTGGTGGCAGCAGAATGTTGAAAAAGACCTCTGGGTCAAACGTTACCTAAAAGTTGAAAAAGAAAAAAGCTCATTTTTAGTTTAATACCAATTCGTGCGATGATGTTTGCTTAAAATTTAAGCCATTGGTTAACGTGTCAATATTTAAAGCACATGACGTAAATGTGAAAAAGCATGAGCTCATCACAGAAGACACGCCACAGCTCCCCTGTGGGCTGGCATGTTCTTTTCCACATGGCACATCTGATTTCTACTCTTGCTCTGCTGTTTAATACATATTAATATCCGATAGTACAGTCAATTTTGAGACCTCATACAAAGCTTTTGGTCAGTGTTTTTAAACAAGAAAGAAAACATCTTGATTCTAATCAAACTTTTATGAAGGCTTAACTGCAATAAAAGATGCAGTCATAATTCTTAGGAATTTTCTGGATCCTCTCACAGAATCAATTATAGACATAATTCTACCAAATGTAAGTCTCTTTTGAGTGGCCAGCCTTCTGTAAAACATGATGTGGCCTATATAAAAGTGTCCAGTGATGCTAATAGCTTCCTAAACGTCAACATAAATTCAGCAGTTCTAAGAGGACTAAAATTAATGGTAGGTTTGATACAGGAAAATCACTGTGAAATTAGTAGACATCAAAGTCTTATCACACCCAGAAAACATAACCATTCTATAAACCTCCTAACTCTTTAAAAATGTGTTCATTTTACTGGGAGTGGATTATTTGGCTCTTATTTCAATTAATTATTAAATCTTCATTCGAATTATTAAAACCAAAGTTAGCATTTCTCTTTAGAAACGGGTAATGTTAAGCAGTCTAATTAAAAATAGAATGGTTTGCCCCGACCGGTTTGGTTCAGTGGATAGAACATCAGCCTGCGGACTGAAAGGTCCCAGGTTTGATTCCAGTCAAGGGCATGTACCTTGGTTGTGGGCACATCCCCAGTAGGGGGCGTGCAGGAGGCAGCTAATCGATGTTTCTCTCTCATCAATGTTTCTAACTCTCTATCCCTCTCCCTTCCTCTCTGTAAAATATCAATAAAATATATGTTTTTTAAAAAACTACCAAAATAATAGAATGGTTCTCTCAAAATTATGTTTTATTCTATCTTCTTGCTGAAGGTAAGAGTAGTTTGAAAAGCAGGGATTGTCCAAATGAGAAGAGAATTTAGACAATGCCTATGCAGTATGAGGATACTGGGGCCAAAGAGAGTGGAACTTGCTGGAAGTCACCACACCCAGTAATGCATGAAGCAGCGCGAGAGTTTCTTCACTCCCACACCATCCCATGCATGTTGATGAAGGGTGGAAAGAAGAGAGCTCACTAGAACTGTCATTTTGGACAAGGAGAAGATGGGCATATGGAATCCTCCAGGTTGAGAATCACTTTCTTTAAGGATTAGGGTAGAGCTTGAGATTAATAACAATTTAATTTTTGGAGCACAGGCTATACTCTGTCTTGGGCTGCAAGCCTTCACACACATTAGCCTTATTCCATATTAAAAGGGGCTCCCACAAGTTAGATCCCTCAGAAGCCTTCTTGCTGACAAGCCTGGGTCTATAAGGTACTAGAATATATGAGGATAAATACAAATCTTTGGCTTATGCTGGAAATCACCCAAGTAAGAAGATACAGAATCCTTTTTCCTGTGGAGTATTTTAGCTACCCCCAGCATCAAAAGAAAACCAATGTTTGGATTCAAATGCTAAGATAAGAAATATCCTTCCTCTGAAGAATAAGCCATTGGCATCAATCACCAATGAGAGGGAATTCTCAATCAATATTTACAGAATATGGCCAAAGAATCATGAAGAACTAAGAATTATACTTCTGAATTCTGAATAAACAAGCTGAAAGTGAAACCAATCTTAAGAAAGAAACAACCTCATCCCTAAACCATAATGACAGACATAGTAAAGAAAAGGTGAGGATCAGAGAGACAAGCTGAGTGGAGATGTACAAACCCACCGCCCGATCAGTGGCCCAAGTCAGCTACTGATCCTAGCAAAGCTGAAAGGCTCAAGTTCAAATATGGTTCCTTCTTCTCTTCATTATAACCCGAAAGCTTCCCGGTAAAACGGAGAGGCACGGATGCTACCTATGCTCCGAGCGTTTAAAAGGGTTTCTCTCCATAAGATCAAGACAAAACCGGAAGTCAAAAACCATGTCAGACAACAACCACTGCGTGTCCCCAGCTCACCTTCCTCAGCATGTCATTCTGCTCTACACTGTTGAGCTTGCCAGGGCTGATTTCTCCTTTCAGGGTGTATTCAAAGAACTTGCCACTGACGTTGACTAACAATGTGCTGAAGGCCCTGTCTTCCTGCGTGCAGCTGAGTGACTTGTCATGGCCACTGGTGGCAGGGGTGCCGTACCTCAGGATCACCCCGACGATGAGCCCTGGAACAGAGTGGGGGGAAAAAAAAACACATATGAGGCCTGTAAAAGGACAGAGAATGCATGGAAATAATGACATGCGTGATTTACAACGACCAAGAAACTCAGAAATCATCTTAAAGCTCAGGCACAGGGTATGTATTTTAGGAGCAAATGCACAATCCTTGAAAAGGGTTAACCATCCCTCGGCCACCAGGAAGACAAGATAGGAAAGTATCTTTCATGGCTATCATGGTGATGAGTACTTTTTAAGAACTGATCACATCTCATTTCTCAGGCTTTTAGTGAAGGAAGATGGGGTGATAAGAAGAATTTTTTTTTTTCTGCCGAAGGTAGAACCTCTGAGCTCTTTGATTTGCACCAGCAACAGCCCTCAGACCAGTCCTACTGCCATCTGCCAACAAGGACCGGGCTGCACGGTAGGAATTTCTAGTTGTAACAAATGCAATATGCTTTGCCACACACCAGAGAAAGAAGATAAAAAGAAATGTTTTGTTTAGGTCATTTAAAAGACTAGGTATCATGGAAAAAGTAATTACATCCCTTGGGAAACTAAACACCACAGTGTACATTTTTGCAGTTATGATCCAGGGACTGTGCAGCCAACTTCCAGTGCCTGTGGCTATGATACGGATAAAATAATTACCTACAAGTCTTTTTATATATATATATATTTTCACTAATTTCAGAGAGGAAGGAAGAGGGAGAAAGAGAGAGAAACATCCACAATGAGAGAGAATCATAGATCAGCTGCCTCCTGTAAGTCCCCCAGTGGGGATCAAGCCCACAGCCCGGGCATGTGCCCTTGATCAGAATTGAACCTTGGACCTTTCCGTTCTCAGGCCGACGCTCTATCCACTGAGCAAACCAGCTAGGGCTACCTACAAGTCTTTAAGTCTCATTTCTCCTTAATAAGGTTTTTCCATTAGGAATTTTCACACACACACACACACGCACACACACACACACACCAATAAAGTTGTATATAAGCATTCAATTCCATGAGTGAGAAAGGAATGTTGTTCCCCTGCTCATGGACATGAGTCACACATGCCCAAGGAAAAGTGAGTGAAATGTGAAACACACACACACACACACCATAAGTAACCACCACTTTCTACATTTCTCTCTTAGTAGGAAAAATTCAGACATCTCTCTATATTCAGTTCCTTGTTAGCAATAATAATAGAATGGTAAAATGTTCTCTTATCCCATTTTGCCATTGAAGGAGAAAGTTACATGAGAAAAAGATGAGCGATGTTTGCATATTCTATGTATATGTTTTAATGTCTCTTATCACCAAGATAAATGCGGATTCACAAGGCATTGTTGAATAAACAATATACAAAATCCAGGAAAATCTTAGAGTTCTTTAAGCCAAATTCTGTCTCTGTATTGTATCATCATCATCATCATTATTATTGACTTGTGTAATAGATACTTGCAGTTTGCTGCCTTTTGTGAAAAAATCAAGTTGTAAAATTGTATTACATATTAAAAATCAGGTTCTTGATAATATCAACTTAACATGAAATAATTTTAAAATCTTTAAAGGGATATAAAAAACCCAGACTTTTTAAACATGTTGGTCAATACCAAAAAGTGGTCATTAGAGAAAAATAATAAAACCCCCATAATGCAGATAGTTCTAGTTACTGTATTTTCTGGCGTATAAGATGACTTTTTCACCCAGGAAAATCTTCTCAAAAGTCAGGGGTTGTCTTATACGCCAGGTGTCATCTTATAGGGCGAGTATATCCCAAACTCTATATTTTAACTGGAAAAGTTGGGGGTCATCTTATACGCCCAGTCGTCTTCTACGCCGGAAAATACGGGTATTTGGTCAATGGGCACAAGGCAGGCACTTAAGGTCTTCGGCAGCAATCACTTGCTCAGGCCTTATTGCTGAAATTTCATATTAATTTCTCTTTGTTGAAGCAACTGCCCCAGATGATGGTAGAGATAGTAAGTCCTCACTCATCCTCTTCCTGCTCAGCCTCGGAGCTGACTTCTCAACTGTTGTCTCTTTGCCATCTTGCGGTTTAGGGCTTTTTGGATATCTATGTTGGCAATGAAGTTGGGGAGACAGCTCCACTGAAGTGGCTGTCCAAGTGCTGACCTTGGGTCTCTTACTGATTTTTTGCTCCTCTTCATTGCTGTCCTAGGTGAGGAGGAGCTCTGAGTCATGGTTATAACCCCAATAGGTGATCGATCTCTCTGGTCTACTTCGTTCTCCTCCAACCTGATCCTCAGCACCCCCGTTGCTTCTCCTTGCACAGGCCTGGGATACTCTGGATAACACCCATGGCGGAGTCTTCATATGGGAAACAGTATACATACTGTTGGGTCTAGCACTTAGGGGGGGGCACTGTACAATCCCTCCTTCTTTCCCCCATTCTCTTTATTCAGGTAATTTTGCTGGTAAAATTACCCAGAAAACCTCCTACCACAGAAAATGTTATGGGAAGGTGCTACCTGGGGGGTATTCTTCTTTACGGCAGTCTGGGGTACAAATATACATTGTTTTTGGTGCCATTCCTGTGGATGAAACCATTATCTGTTTCTTACACCAAACCATGATGAGCATTTTACTCTTTTCCAAACCGTCATGATGACCGATGGGCTGCCACTGCCTCTGCCCTGGCCCATGAGGTCACCTTGAGTGGTGGCAGCGCTGAGGAAGTGTGTCAGGCAGGTGCTGGGTCTCAGCCCGATGCTCCTGTTTACATGAAGGGGGTGGCGCCCAGAGATGACTGTGGCAGCCATGGCGCCTCCCCAGCTGTGATGGTAGTGGCTGCTGGTGGCAGGAGGGCGGCTAAGGGCTCTCTGGGGTTCACCGTCCACTCCAGATCAAACTTGATATTGTTTTTTATTCTTATTTCACTCCCTCGTTAGGTAATGTGGACAAGAAAGGGAAAGTAACCTCATAGGACAGCAGTTCTCAACCTGTGGGTCGCGAATAGCTAGCAGGGTCTCCTAAGACCGTCAGAAAACACAGATATTTACATTAAGATTCATCACAGTAGCAAATTACAGTTATGAAGTAGCGACAAAAATAATTTTATGGTTGGGGATCACCACAACATGAGGGACTGTATTAAAGGGTTGCGCCATTAGGAAGGTTGAGAACCACTGTGATAGGGCGATCTGATCACAAATTCGTAACTGGGCAGGTCATGATGGGTAGTCAAGCCCCAGGCTTGTAACTTCTTTAGTGAGAGGCTTATCTTCGCCGTAAGCAAGCCCTTTCACTTCTGATTTGGTGAACAAGTGGAGGGGCTGTGCTGGGAGAAAAGTTCGCTCAGAGATCATAGGAACTCAGTGTCCCTTTGCACATACCTTGCCCTATGCTTCTCTTCCATATGGCTGTCGCTGAGTTATATCATTTTATAATAAATCAGTAGTCGAAACCGACTTGGCTCAGTGGATAGAGCGTCGGCCTGCACACTGAAGGGTCCCAGGTTCGATTCCGGTCAAGGGCATGTACCTTGGTGGCGGGCACATCCCCAGTAAGGGGCGTGCAGGAGGCGGCTGATCGATGTCTCTCTCTCATGGATGTTTCTAACTCTCTATGCCTCTCCCTTCCTCTCTGTAAAAAAATCAATAAAATATATATATATTTTTAAAAGAGACTCCTAAAAATAAATAAATAAATCAGCAAACTATTTTCCTGTGTTCTTTGAGATATTCTAGCAAATGTAGAAGGGGCAGCAGTCATGGAGAACCATGTCCTTAACTGTGATATCTGGCACTATTTCCAGGTAGTTAGCATCAGAATTTATGAATGGATTTAAAAAGCTGTGGTACATCCACACCATGGAATACTATGCGGCTGTAAAAAAAAAAAAGAAGGTTCTCTTTCCCTTTGAGACAGCTTGGAGGGACCTGGAGAGTATCATGCTAAGTGAAATAGTCAGAGAAAGACAAGAAACACGTGATGTCACTTATATGTGGAATGTAATGAACAAAATAAACTGATGAACAAAGTAGATACAGAGACATAGAAGCATGGAACAGCCTGATGAATCTCAGAGGGAAGGCAAGGATAAATGCATGGCTGCGAAGAGATTAACCAAAGAATTTGTATGCATATATGCATAACCCATGGACACAGACAATAGGGTAGTAAAGGCCTGAGGGGGGTTGTAGGAGTGCAAGGGAGGGGGCAATGGGGTAAAAGGGGGGCATCTGCAATACCTTCAACAATAAAGATTTAAAAAAAAAGAAGAAGATGGTGAATTCCAAAGCTGCAAAAATTCAAGACTTGCTAAAAAAATTAAATACTGTTTTGACTTGTGGGTATGAATTACACCTGGTCTGAAGTAGTCTGTAACTTGCTTTTCTTCACCCCGCAATATGCTTGTGAGCATCATCCATGTTGACACGTGGCTCTGGTTCCTGCGGTCTCAGCACTGCGCTGCACTTCAACATGTAGATATCTTTTCCTTGTGCTTCTCTATCCCAACTTCCCGGATAATTGCTTCAGATTCAACCTTTTCTTCGCCAATTCTCTCTTCAATACTTTACCCTACCGGTTGAGTTTGTAATGCCAATGATTAATTTATTGAAATTATATTTGGTTCTTTCCCAAATATGCCTGGCTTTTTGTTTGTTAACAGAACCTGAAGTAAGAGTTGAATATATTTACAATCCTCAGCTCCACTCTCGGGCTGCAGTTCGCTTATTCCCAGGTACTTCATGGAATGGATAACAACACATTATTATAAAAGGCCTAAATGTCCCTTCCAAAGGGTACTGGTTAGATAAAATGTGGTCCTCTCACATAACAGAGTCTGTAGCCATTATATTAAAAAGAACGCAGCAACACTACTTCCAATACATTAAGTGGGGAAAAAGCAAGGTACAGAACAAATTGTATAGCATTTACCTTTTGCCTGGGGGTAAAAAGAAAATCGATCTCAAGTTTGTAAATGTAGCAAAACTCTGTGGAAAGATTTACCCAAGAAAGTGTAGCAGTGGCTGTCTCTAGGGAGAGGACATTCATGGCTGGGGGTCAGAGGAAAGACAGGACTTAATTTTCATTGTTGAGCCATTTTAGTTTTAGACCATGCACAAAATATAGGTCACAGTTGGATACCTGGTCAAGGGTCCATGCCTGGGTTATGGGCTTGAATTCCGGTGTGGGGCATGTAGGAAACAGCTGATTCATGAATCTCATCATTGATGTTTCTATCTCTCTCTCCTTCCCCCTTCCTCTCTGAAATCCATAAAAATATGTTTTTTAAAATTTTTTCAAATAGCTAAGTACTGAAGCCAGGTCACTTCCTACCTCCATGCTCTTGGTACTCACTGTCAGGTCGGTCACCCAGTCCCCCACCCTCTCTCCTGCTCCCACCTCTAACCCCACAATCAATCTGGTCAGTTCCTATTCACCTGCAGTGCTCAGATGAGTCATTTAATCACTCCTTTGTCACTTAACCACTCCTTCCTCTGTGCTGTCAGTGCCCACACAACTGTCATTGTGTGTCCTCCCTATAAGATTGCAGTCTCCACTGGCCCCGACACAATGTCTGGAATGTGCTCATCACTCAATTAATGGTTGCTGAAAGAATGAAATCATGAAAATAAAAAAACTATAACCCAACTACAAATCATATTAACAGATTATACACATATGGAAGTGTTAGTTCCCTGAATTGTGAACATAATGCCTTCCCCTCCCAATTTATGACTGGGTTTTGGCAGGCAAGAAAATAATATCTGGAAAGATAAGAGATTTGTGGTTTTGATGCAATTCTTTTGAGTCATAAAACTGGTGCTGGGAAGCATCCAAAGTCAATAGTCGGATTCAACATTAATGACATGAGGAGAAACCAAGATGGCAGCATAGGTAAACACCTAAACTGCTGCCTCACACAACAATTTCAAAACTACAGCTCAAAGACAAAACAGACATCATCCAGAACCACAGGAAGGCTGGCTGAGTGGAATTTCGACAACTAGAAGGGAAGAGAAAAGCACACTGAGACTCAGAGGAGCTGCAGGAGACAGAGGTACAGAGATGTGCATGCAGAGAGGACTGGCAACTGAGTGTGTGGCTGGCTTTCTCAAGTGGGAAGGAGACAAAAGCTCCCGACTGCACTGAACTCCAGTTCCGGGTGAGACTCTGGGGATGCAGACCCATTTGGGGAGAAACTGGACTGTCTGGCAGCAGGTGGAACTCAAGGGTGGCTTTCTCTCAGAGGTGCTTACAGCGATTACCATGGGACACTGAAACAAAGGGGCCTATTAGGGCAGGGCTGTCAGGAAACCAATGCTGTCTGCTCTGCCCTGATTACTGCCCCATTCAAGCTGAGCACAGAGGCTTTTGCAAGTCTTCTCTCATAAGGGTGTCTCCAGCACCAGTATTATATGAAATGCTGAAAGGTGCTCTTTAAGAAGAGGAAAAAGAAAAAAAAAGGTAAAAATAAAAATTATGAACAACAAATATATATCTATCAACAAGTGAATCTAAAAATCAAGTGAATAAAAAATGTGATGAACTGAATAAACTGGTGAATATAATAGAGTCAGGAGCACAGAAAGGGAGTGGACTGACAATTCTCAGGAGGAAAGGGGTGAGGGGGGTGTGGGAAGAGACTGGACAAAAATCATACACCTATGGATGAAGACAGTGTGGGAGGGTAAGGGCAGAGGGTGGGGTGGAGGAAAAGAGAGGAACAATTGTAATAATCTGAACAATAAAGATTTATTAAATTAAAAAAATATATATCTGTTCCACACCCCTAAATAAAATAAAAATAAAAAAATAAAACTCTACTGCTCAACCTCAAAAAACAAAACAAAACATTAATGACATGAAAAGAAGCACACCATATACTCAGCAAAACCTTTTACATGTTTATGAGGACAGAAGAAAATGTAATTACTCACTGGTTTTAACTCAGCTCAGCTCAAAATCATATCATATTTTACAGCCTACTTGATAAAACAAAGCAGACAGTGGAGAAGCTATAATCGAAAATCTGTTGTTAATCCCTCGAAGAATTGGTAGCATACACATTTACTCTGCATTGCAGGAGAAGAGGGTTCTTAGCTGCCTGCTGAGGAGACAGTGCTGGCCAGGTCATAGCACCTGCCCTCCTGAGCGTCCATACAACCACCCCTACCCTCCCAGGGAACACATAAGTAACAAAAAAGCCAATCAAATCCTAACAAGCACCACAAAACAGAGGCATAAAAAGATGGCATAGCCCAGCTGGCGTGGCTCAGTGGGTGAGAGTCGACCTATGAACCAGGAGGTCACGGTTCGACTCCCAGTCAGGGTATTCCCAGGTTGTGAGCTTGATGCCCAGTGGGTGGCATGCAGGAGGCAGCTAATGAATGATTCTCTCTCAACATTGGCCTTTCAATCTCTCTCTCCCTCTCCTTTCCTCTCTGAAATATATATATAAGTTGGCATAGCCCAACCGGAGTGGCTCATTTGTTGAGCAAATTCCCCTGCACTGAAGGGTTGCTGGTTCCATTCCAGGTCAGGGCACAAGCCTGGTTTTCAGGTTTGAGCCCCTGTCAGGGCAAGTGATAAAGGCAACTGATTGGTTTCTTGCTCGCTCTCACTCTCTGTGTCTCTTTCTGTCTTTTTCTATTTCCTCCCTTCCTCCCTCTTTCCTTCCCTCCTTCCTCTCTCCAAGCATGTCCTTGGGTGAGGATTAAAACTGCAAAACATTTGAAAAGGTGCCATAGTGAAGAAGAGAATGAAGAATTTTTCAGGTGAAAAAAACAGCTGAAGAAAACGTCACAGTGACTCCTCCATTGTGTCTTTCAAGATGAGTCAGACTTGTGGATGAAAGAAGAGGGGGTGTGAATTATACTTCAGATAAAGCCGTCAGCATGCGGCAGGAAAGTGAGCATTCACCACAGAAGCACGGCTGGAGCATGCCCCATGCTGGGAGTAACGGGGAGGGTGGAGACCAAGTGGAGTGGAATGGACAAAGGACCAAGGCTGGTGCAAGGAAGATGGTGAGCAGTCTCTTTCAGCCAAGCTCCCGAGAGGAAATATTTCCCACAGGAAACAGAGGCCAGAGACTCCTGGGCTAAGAAGGAACATAATCAGGCCTGACTTTTATTTTATTTATTTATTTTTTAATCAAGACCACAACCCACGCACGTGCCCTTGACTGGAATTGAACCTGGGATCATTTAGTCCACAGGCTGATGCTCTGTCACTGAGCCAAACCAGCTAGGGCAGGCCTGACTTTTAGAAGATCCTATAGCAGCAGTACAGAGAAGTAATTGTAGGAGAGAGAGGCTACAAGTATAAGACTTTTATCAAGCTTTCCTAAAAACATCATGCCTCTTAGGAGCAAAAAATCCGAATTATTCCTCCAGTTCAATAGATCCCTACATGATCAATCATGGATAAAAATAGGTTTCTAGGGAAAGTAACCTCACAGCATCCGATCATAAATTCCTAACTGTGCAGGCCATGATGTGGAGTTACGTCCCAGACATATAACTTGGTTAGTAAAAGGTTTATCTTTGCCTTAAGCCGGCCCTGTCCATTGTTTCTGTGTATCTACGTCAATCTGCCTCTGAAATGGCTCTTTTTTGAAATGAACCACCGTGAAGAGAGCATATAATCTTGTTAACAACCCTGTAATCCAATCCCCACCTTGCTTTCTCCCACCTCCGTGTACTCTTTCTCATTTCGCTCAGTTTCAAATGTGTAAAAGAAATTGTAAAACTCATTCTTGGAAGCACTTGAGATCTTGCTTCCTGGCAATGTTGTAAGTTTGGCTCCAATAAGTTTTTCTAACAACGCTCTACGGGTTTCTTACATCATCATTATCCTCTTTCTCTGCTTCCTTTTGTTCAAGCACTGGTCGTCATTCGGGCTGACACAACTAGAACCCTGCATGCTCTGAAAACCTGCAGATTAAGGCAGATTATCAACCAAATAGGGTTGCAGGGACCTTCTAGTCGTGGCACATGCAGGCAGCTGCTGCACTGGCTTTCCTGGCAGGGTTCTATGCTGTTGGGGTTGCCATGGAGATCCTTAGCTAGGGTAGAACCCACAAAGAAGCCATCTTGGAAATGGCCGGAAGCCTTCACGAGGCTATGTGGACCACGTTCCCCATGTGTGTGCAGGCCTGGGAATGTACATCCCCAGACTGCCACATCGGGAATGAATGTTGTAAGTAGGTGGGGTGGCCCTAGGTATTGAGTGGTCCATGGGTCTCCACAGTTATCTCAAAGCCCATGGGGACATGGCTGCAGGTGACTGCAGCTGCCAGGGTGACCAGTGGGGCTCAGACCCAGGAGTCCCTCGGGGTCAGCAGCTGTTCTGGCAACCTATGGGCAGGTGGGAAGGTTGGCCACCAGGCTGGGGCTGCTGGGTACCACTGCACCCTGAAAGCAGGATGGCGTAAGACCTTCCGTCCCCTTCTTTCTTCCTTCCCATACCCACCCCCTCAACAGGTCTCCAGGGGAACCCATGTCTCGGCTGTATGGAGGGGATCCCAGGGGGTTCACCATACACCAGCTGGGCCTATGGCAAGACTGGGCTCTACCCTCCCTCCACTGTGTCCCCCACCTTGGAGGATACCCCACCCCAGGCCTCAGAAGATTCCTATGCGAGAGGCACCATCCTACAGACCTCAAGCACACAGCAACTGAGTCCAGACCTGTTGACGCTGGGACCTGCAGTGCCTTCCTCCATCCTTGACCCCAGCAGTGCCTCCGGGGCTCCCGACTTTCCTATGAGCTTCTTTCCTCCCACCGGAAGCCCCCCCAATCTAGCGGCCTCTGCCTCCACCAACCTTCATGGAACTTTGCCCCTGGCCACCTGTGGTGAGGACCCCTGGAAGGGACAGGGAGGTTGAGGTGGCGGGGGAGAGTCCAAGGCAAAGTTGGGCTGACCCTGGCTCCCTCTTCCCCTCTCTCCACCTGACCAGAGGCCAGGGAGTGTGAGTACTGCAGCGTGACAGCCATTCCGCTGTGGTACCTGTACCATGTCAATGATCAGACAATGAATAGGCAGAACAGGCCCAAAAAGCGCCGGGTAAGACCCCAGGCCTGCCTCCCTCACCCAGGCACTGCTGTTCCCACTCCTGCAGGATTTCCGTCCTCACACTCTATGAGAACCCCGATCCCCCTCCCTGCTCCCTCGAGTCAGAGACCCAGTATGTACAGGAGTGTCCACCCTCAGGCTGCAAGCAGGCACGCTGTCCACTCCCTGCACAGCCATCTTCACACTTGGCTACACACTGGGATCTCCGTGGGGCCCTCCCTAGACGTGTTGATTTACGTGGTCTGGGGTGCTGCCTGGCCATCAGGATTGTTTTCGACTCCCCACGTGAGCCCAATGTCCGCCAACGTTGAGAACCACTGATGCAGTCCCCCACACCATCTGGAAACCCCTGGACAGGAGGCCAGGTCCTTACCCCTTAGAGAACCCTGTCTATGCCTTGTCCAGGAAGCCCTGCCTTCACCCTGACCCTCACCTCCTGTGTCCTCCAAACCTGCTCCAGTGCACTGACCCTCACATTCTTGCTGCCCCCAGAGGGTCAGCAAGTGGGCAGGTGCCCAGTGCACCAACTGCCAGACAACCACCACGGCAGTGTGGCGGGTGGATGCCAATGGAGACCCCGTATGCAATCCCTGCGGACTCTATTACAAGCGACACCAGGTGTGCCCTGCCTCTGAGAGCCTTCCCCTGCTCCCCTATCCCACTAACCCTGCCTTCCTTCTCCTTTTCCTTTCCTGTATTCTTCCTATCTTCCTTCCCTCTCTTCTCCCTGTTATTCTCATCCCTCTCTTCTCTGCACCTCCATCTCCTCCCTGACTTCCTTTTCCCGCCTGCTCCCTTCTCTCTCCTCCATTCCTCATCTCCTTCCTCTGCCCCTCCAGCCATCAGCTAGTCCTATGGTTAGAGGCTCCCCCAGCCTTTCTCCAGCTTAGGGCCTCACAAGCTCATGGCTCCTTAGGGTATTATCTGTGCCACAGCTAGGGCCTGCTCCCCTAGTCCTGAGCCAGTCCCCTACTTTAAGGAGTGGGGGTGGAAAGGGTGTTCCTGGTGGAGACACAGAGGCAAAGGTCTGAGGTTGGGGAACACTCATGGCCTCCCTTTTGTCAGGAGAACCGACCAGTGACCATGCGGAAGGATAGTGTAAAGACTAGAAAGCGCAGGGCATCACAGGAAGAAAAGAAGAAACTAACATTGAGTCTAGGAGACACGGAACCAGCTGATGCAGCAGTGGGTGGCTTCATGGTGGTGGCTGCGGGTGGGGATGGTGGGAATTTTGGGGAAATGGCCTCAGGCTTGACATTGGGCCCACTTGGTACTGCCCACCTCTACCAAGGCCTGGGCCCCGTGGTGCTGTCAGGGCCTGTCAGCCACCTCATGCTTTTCCCCGGGCCCCTGCTGGGTTCACCCACAGGCTCCTTCCCCACGGGCTCCATGTCTCCCACCAGCAGCAGCACTGTGGTGGCGCCCCTCAGCTCATGAGGACACAGAGGTGCCGCTCTGCATGGCCTCAGAGCAGGGGTGGGGTCCCTCTCCACGTGGAGCCAGCAGTCCCTCTACAGCCCAGCCCTTTGGGCCCCGACGCCCCTTGGTCTGGACCGTGAAAGATTTGTGAAATAAAGGAGGTGTGAAACTGGAAGTGTGGGTCTGAGTGGGACTGAATAAAGAGCCATGGTAGGTGGGTGTGCAACGGTGCCTGTGGTTCTTTGGTGACCCTTCATGATAGGGGGTTATGATGGCAAGTATAACATGATGTGTGTGTGTGAAACCGCATGTGACAGCAACCAGGGAGCATGATATGGCATGTACATGCACCCGTCATGGGCAGAGACTGTGTGGCAGCTGAGTGCTGTGTGTGGTGGTGACCGTGGGGGTGAGGTTGTGAGAGATGGTGTGCCTGACACCAGGCGACTGTGAGAAACGGGGCCCAAGTGACTATGAGAGGACGTGGGGGTATGTGTGTACTGGGCTGTGCTGAGGCAACATGTGAGGTTGTGCTCATGTGATTGCGCACCACGCAGGGCGGTTCTGAGACGTGTACCAGGCACAACATGTGTACCAGGCTCAACAAACATTTCTGGAATGCTGACCAAGGACTGTGTAGGACAGTATGTGGAGACCTAGCAGCATGTCAGGAGGTCTTTGTGGGTCGGATAAGGGCAGTGCTTGTGTGCCAGCATGTGTATGTGAGCGTACCCCATATCATGTGCCCTGTCGCAGTGCCTCTGAGTGGCTGGCAGTGTGAACAGCTCTGTACACGTGTTCGTGGAGGCATCAATATATATAGCTTCGTCTGTAAGCTAGGGGACCCACCTCCAAGGGACAGAAGGCATGTTCAGGACAGGACTGGGAGGAAAGAGGGGGGCTGGAATGGAGCCAGCAAGAAGGGCAGAAGCCAGTCTGAGACCCTGGGGTTGTCCATGGGCCCTCCTGTCACTCATCTCTTCTCCCTCTCAGCCCAGCTCGGCCGGCAGCCCTGGGGGAAATGGTAGGAGGGAGGGGGGGAGGTTAGGAGACAAAATCATCTCTAGGGGGGATATTTAGACCCCACAGGTGGGACGCTCCCCGCAGTGCGCACTCCCTCCCCAACACACTCACTGACCTGGGTGAACTGCTCCCCCTAAAGTGGAACCTGCTCTTCCATGGAACAAGCCCCCCCATCGGAGCAAGCACGGAGCCAGGGGACATCCTCACCCAGGCAGGCTCGGTGGCTCTCCCCAGGCCACACAGCGGGGGGCGCAGGGCTGAGCCGGGCGCCGTGGCTGAGCCTCCACACTGCCCAGAGGCTCCTCACCGCACGCAGCACCGGTTCCTGAGTGAGCGCTCGCTGTGCTCGACAACAGCTGGAAGGCTCAGCTGCTTTCGTTCATGAGCACCTGAAAAAACACTCCAGTCCAGCCAGTGTGGCTCAGTGGTTGACATGTACCTATGAACCAGAAGGTCACGGTTCCATTCTCACTCAGGACACATGTTCAGGTTGTGTGTTCCATCCCCAGTAGAGGGCGTGCAGGAGGCAATTGATTAATTATTCTCTCTCATCATTAATTATCTCTCTCCCTTCCTCTCTGAAATCAATAAAAATATGTTTTTTAAAAAGTCATTTACCCAACATGAAACTTTAAAGCACTGATCCCAGCAGTTTTCTCCCCGATGCTCAACATCTCCTTAACACCTCTCACTTAATAGGTCCAAGAGGTAGGTAATTCTCAGTCCACCCCGTAGACGTTGTTTCTCTTCCCCATTTCCTGTCCCTGTGAGAACCAGATACCTGTGAGTTATCCCTATTTCTTCTATCCCCAAGGCAGTCATCTAGTTCTGCAGAGGCGCAACCATTCTTTTCACACACACTCTTTTTAACAGCCTGCTAGCCTCCCTGCACCCATTCCACTCCTCCGCAGCCAACCTCGAAGCCACAAGAACAGTGATTCTAACATAAAACTCTCTGCCTAGCTTAAAGTCTTCCAGCTGAGGCAGGGTAGTTAGATGTTAGGAGAATTTTTGACAAGTGGGAAGAGGGAAACTGAGGCAAATGGTTAGACAAATAGGGCCAAAGAAGTCAAACAGTTTACAGCCAGCTGGTAAATCGCGAGATCTTATCTTCCCTAACCGAGGACGCTTGAGAGCAAAGAGCTTACACCTCTGCTCCCTGACCAGAGATTACATACCTTAAATCACCTGGTCAGGGAGAGAGACAACAGAGCAAGAAAGAACATTGAAAATCAGGAGAACAAATAACAAAAGGCCCAATTAGACCAAACAAATCCAAGATAGATGCACAGCTGACCAGAAAATGACGCTGGTGCCTCTATGAATTCAATTTGGTGCATCAACATATTAAAGAACACACCTGGAAAACTGATGAATATTCTGCTGAAACCTTCCCCTGAGATTCTCAGCTGCCAAAGAGAGATAAAAGCCTTCAAGACAAAGGATACCAGCCTGGGTCTCTCTCTCTCTCTCTCTCTCTGGATCAAGCCCATGCCTTATCTCAGGGATGAACTTTTTATTCACTTTCTCCTAAACTCTCACTGCCGTCAGCTTTGATAAAAAACACTCTTAAAATCATTTGGACTTGTGTTGAGAAATCTTTCCTGCACTACACACATAGTACAGTCTGACCTGAAGCAGACGAGGTCAAGTCCCCATCCAGTGACACGGTGACTCCTTACAATTCACAGGACAAGAGCCTCCACTCCTCAGCAAAGCGCAGCCTGTTGATTTCTTGGTGTTTATAAGGTCCTGAGGTTTTCCTTAAGACCATCTTAGTGAATGAAGCTAATTTTCTGACTAGTGAACAGCATGCCCAGTTCACATCTGATGGCCACAGTCACCGTAGGGGATCATCCAACCATTACTGGAAAGTTCAAGTCACCAGTCAGCCAGCACCTTCTCAATTTCAGAAGAATGCCAAGGCCTACCTGCCTGCCCCCCACGGGAAAAGGGACCCAAGGCTCATATACGGGGTGTCCCAAAAAATGTATACACATTGTAACAGCTGATACCTCAGTTTTGAAAATGAAATCCATTTTAATAAACACCGCCTTTATAATTATTCAAAGTGTGTGTATACATTTTTTGGGACACATTCACAGCGACTGGCTGACTGAATAAGCAAACCGTGGCCACAAAAAGGAATATGCATCTGTGAGACTGGTCTATTTAAGGCTATCACTCAAATCCAATCAACTGGCCACGTAAGCAAAGGAGTCCAAAGAGATATTAACCATGAAAGGAAGAGAAATTAAGCCACGAGGAAGACATGCTTTCTGTTCAGAATAACAAAGAGGGACATAGCACCTTTATTAAAATACTCACAATAGATTAGCAAAATAAAAGGGGGAGTGTTTGGAGAATATGCCAGCCACTGGAAAGGTGAGCCCGAGATGTCTTTTTCCATCACCATGGACTGGGTTGTCTATTTCTTCCTTCCACGTGCTTCTCAGTCACTCAGTCCCAAACTATAGCTTCCGTTTGCAAAGAGATGAAAAATGTCTCCCTGAACTCAAAGTACTGATACCAAGTAACACTGAACAGAACAAACAGTAGTAACCTAGGATCGGTGAGAGTAATCCATTTAATGACAGCATACACAATTGGAATGTCACCAGGTTACACATTCAACAAATATTTATTGAGCAGTTTACCACATGCCAGGCACTTGGAATACAGTGGTCAATAGAGTGAGAAAAATCCTAATGGCAATGCACATTCTAGTAGGGGAAATAACAATTTAAAAACAAGATATAGTCCTGGCCAGGTGGCTCAGTTGGTTGGAGCATCATCTTGTACACCAAAAGGCTGCAGCTTCGATTCCCTGTCAGGGCACATACTTAGGTTGCAGGTTTGATCCCCAGTGGACGTGAGTATGAGAGGCAGCCAACTGATGTTTCTCTCTCCCTCTCCCTCTTCCTTTCCCTTCCCCCGCCTCTCTCCACTCCTCTCTCTCTAAAAATCAATAAAAACATACCTTTGTGTAAGGATTTTTAAAAAGATAAATAAATTACCGTATTTTCCGGTGTATAAGACGACTTTTTAACCCAGGAAAATCTTCTCAAAAGTCGGGGGTCGTCTTATCCGCCAGGTGTCATCTTATAGGGCAAGTATATCCCAAACTCTATATTTTCACTGGAAAAGTTGGGGGTTGTCTTATATGCCGGAAAATACGGTACATAATACTTTAGAAGTGCTATGGAGGAAAATGAAAGAGGGAGGGGCACAGGTAGTGTTGTGTGTTGGCGAAGGTCCTGGATTAGGACAGTGGTGCAATATGACAGAGCAAGAAAAGAGGTTTCCATGAAAAGAAAACGTGCTAAACCATCATACATACAGCAGGTTCCCGGCTCATCTTCTGGCCATTATATTCTCTGCCAGTTATTTCTTCCCTGGATTTAAAAACAAAATCCCCACATCTTGATTACTTAAACGAACAAAAACCAATGTTCATCTCATCATGTGACAAATATGTGTTGAGAACCCACTCCATGAATCAGGCCCCGGGAAGCATGAACCCGAACCCTAACCCTAACCCCGCCACATAAAGCGCACAGTGGTTCCTATCCCCTGAGAATCCATAATCCAATTAAAGGTAGAAAAGAACAAAATAAGCGCTGGTAGAGAGCCTAGTGCTCATCCTTTCACTTGGATTACAGCAGTGGGAGCTCGCAGTTCTCGGTGAGTCATCAGGCAGTCGAATGCTGTGTGGGCAGGGAGGTCACCTCACAATCTAGCGGGGTGCTGACGGCAATCTAATGGAACAGAAAAGAAAGATCCACTGCAAAATGCACCGCGAAGAAGTTGAATATGGTGATTAAGATACGAACGAGGCAACAGAACAAAGAGAAGTAAAAGAAAACACCAAGGCTTTGAGCTTAGGTGGCTGGTCAGATGTGGATCCCATTTACGGAAGTGAGAATGTCCAGGGGCAAAGCTGGCATTCAAAACGGAAGGTTCTATGTCTAAACTGATTTCACAGCGAAGTATCTTCAGGCGGAACACAGCCCAGACGATGAGAACATTGGCTTCCAAGAAAGAGAATGGGACAAATTCCTGTCCACGGACAAAGGGAGGCCTATTTTTCTGTTTTCTTCTCCTGGAACTTCTGAATTCTGTACGATTGCATGTACTAGTATGATCTAATTAGAAAAATAATTGTTCAAAGTGGTGAGTTTCAGGACTGTGTTGTAGAAATTACATACAGGGCAGGACATAACGACCTGTAAGCCCGCTATGTAAAAATGATACCTGAAACCACCGCTCAGAGAGTAAAAGGAAGTTATCGGAACAAGGACTGGCCCCTCCCCGTTTAACAAGCTGAGTGAACGCAGGGAAAACTGGGCAGTCAGCAAAACCTCCTACGTGACAGGAAGAACCCTCTTCAAAAACACTACTAAAAGTATCATGAGCCGAAACCGGTTTGGCTCAGTGGGTAGAGCGTCAGCCTGCAGACTGAAAGGTCCTGGGTTTGATTCCCGTCAAGGGCATATATCTTGGTTGCTGGCACATTCCCCATAGGGGGCGTGCAGGAGGCAGCTGATCAATGTTTCTCTCTCTCATTAATGTTTCTAGCTCTCTATCCCTCTCCCTTCCTCTCTGTAAAACATCAATAAAATATATTTTTAAAAAAATATATATTTTATTGATTTTTCACAGAGCAGAAGGGAGAGGGATAGAAAGTCAGAAACATCGATGAGAGAGAGACATCGATTAACCGCCTCCTGCACACCCCAGAGTGGAGATGTGCCCGCAAGCAAGGTACATGCCCCCAACCGGAATTGAACCCGGGACCTTTCAGTCCACAGGCCAACGCTCTATCCACTGAGCCAAACCGGTCTTGGCAATAAAATATATTTTAAAAAATAAAAAATAAATAAAAGTATCATGGAATGTACCCGGAATAGGGGAGCAGCTAGGAGGACCCCCACAGATTTAAAGGCAAGAGAATGAAGGTTGTCTTCAGAGTAAGGCAGCAGAATTGCCATATGTGAGATATAATTGTCAGATTCTGGGAGTGAACTAGGGGATTCGCTGTTGTGTGCTCTGAAGCGCCTGGGACTCCCCAACCTGCAAGTGACCCACCTGGAATGCACCTGACATTCATTTAGGGGAAATCCAGTCCACTCCATGGTAACCAGTTTTGGGGGAAAAAAAAACACTGTGAAAAAAAAGAGGAAGAAATGCAAACCTCCAAAAGTCAGATGATGAGATCATCCACACAGCCACTGGCTTAAAGGACATAGAATGTTCCCTAGCCTATGGCCAACAGTGAGGAAAATACAAGGCTCCCTACCCAGGAGATGGACCCGCCAACCATTTCCAAGTCTATATATGAGCATATCATCACCGATTGCCTCTGTTCTTATTCTGTCCTGAGTAACCTTCTGATGACAACCCGGGACTCCCTGCTGCTTGGCTACACAAAGACACTCCGCTCTGCCTCACCTTACATCTGCTGTGCCGCAAGCCAACTCCCTTCTCCTCCTTTAATAAGGCGGCTCTGTGGTGGAGGTTTGGGCTCTCTGAGCCCGATTCACATGAGCCTCGTCTTGATCACTTAGGCTGCGGACAACTTCAGCTCATGGTCCGGCAATGTCATTGTCTACACTCTGGGCCCAGGTACGTGCTAACGATGTGGCTCTCGTGGCCTGCAAGCCTTTTCCTGGCAGCGTTTGTGCTACAAGCCTTAACATCAAACTGCAAAGCAACTGTTTCCCAGTTCTGTTGCACAGCTCACCCCTGAAATGACAACTATGGTTGTATCCTCCAGGTCTGTTTTAAGGTTGACAGAGAGTACCAATATGTTCTGCTAATGTAGTCACTTAAACAGGGTTATAAGTCACTGTTAAGAGCCATCAAAAAACACCTTGGCAGAAAGCAATCACAACAATCTCAAACAGACGGACTCTTTATCATTCATTACTGACTTAACTGTCCTTCTTGGCCTTGGCCGACTGAGCACTACACACAGACAGGGGAAAATCTCTTATGGCTTAGGGCATAAAGGGCTAGCTGTCTTCTTCCCCTCCCGGTCCCATTCCCTCCCTTCTGCCTCTCATACAACCATCCCTCATTGCAGTCTATATCCAGTCCGAGGTTCAGCAAATATACATATCCAAAAATATAGAATATTCTTTTGCTGCTTGTACCTTATATAAATAGTATCACAGAGAATTAGGAAACAGGTTTAGATGCTGGAACAAAGACCCAAAGAAAAGTGGCTTAAACAAGACAGGAGTTTCTATTTCTCTCCGGTAAGAGTCAGAGCATAAATATTCCTGAGACAACATGGGTGGTCCCCCTGTCTTATTGGTCTGCCAACCTCAGGGTGCTGGCCGCACCCTCCGGCTCACATTTCAGGGAGAGAGAATCAAGAGCAGGACAAGGAGAGGCTCTTCCCTTCCCTTCATGAGACAGCCTCTGTCACACCCACTGGTCACAAGGTCACAAGAAAAGCTAGAAAAGCAAGTTTTCTTCCTCGGAAACCATGTCTCCTTCTGAAACGCAATTGCTATGGAAGAAATAGAAAGCAGATACTGGGGGACAAGTCGCATTCTCTGCTGTGTTTCCTGGATGTATTGTGCTGCATCTCCCTTTTTTTAATATTATGTTTTTTTGAGAGTTACCCATGTTCAAAACAGAGATTCATGCATGGTCATTGCTGTTTACTTAGACGTTGTACATCTTATAAGAGCTAACGTGACATATCTGTTTCAGCATTTAGAATCTAAATTTGAAATGTGATGTATGTAAATATAGGGTATAGTCCGGTAGGTGTGGCTCAGTGTATTGAGCATTAACCCTTTGAACAAAAATATCACTGGTTCAATTGCCAGTCAGGGCACATGCCCAGGTTTCAGGCTCCAAACCCAGTAGGGAGCATGCAGAAGGCATCCAATCAATGATTCTCTTTTTTCAGTGTTTCTTTGCCTTTTTTAAAAAATATATTTTTTTATTGATATCAGAGTGGAAGGGAGAGGGAGAAAGAGAAAGAACCATCAATGATGAGAGAGGATCACTGATCGGCTGCCTCCTGAACACCTCCTCACCTCCTGGGTATAAGCCACAACCAAGCATGTGCCCTTGAGCGGAATTGAACCTGGGACCCTTTCAGTCTGCACCATGACGCTCTATCCTACTAAGTAAATGAATAAATACAGTGTATATTCATAAAGTGTTTGGAAATGTGATGTCAATAAGATGCTAAAGTATATGGATCAGTCTCAGATACCGTCTGGTTGTTTTATAAAGCCTTTACAGCACCCTACAGCAAGCCAATTAAAATAGAAACCGATAATACTAAACTATATAGAAGAGGAAATAAATTGTCCTTGGCTTGCCGAGCCCGGTTTGGCTCAGTGGATAGAGCACTGGCCTGTGGACTGAGAGGTCCCAGGTTCGATTCCAGTTGGGGGCATGTACCTTGCTTGCGGGCACATCTCCAGTGTGGGGTGTGCAGAAGGCGGCTGATCGATGTCTCTCTCTCATCGATGTTTCTGACTTTCTATCCCACTCCCTTCCTCTCTGTGAAAAATCAATAAAATATATTTTAAAAATAAATAAATAAATAAACAAATTGTCCTTGACTTTCTGTTACTGTATGCAGTAAGCATAACATGGATGGTGTCCTGTGTTTCGTGGCAAAGGAAACAAAAAGAAAAACGCTGTGTTCCATTTGATTTGCATCGTTCTGATAAAGGGAGATAAATCAGTGAAGATAAAGTAAATGTTTGCTTAATCCAGATTCTAAAACAAATCTGACACGTGACCCCTTATCAAGGCTCAATTAGCAAGAAAGGATAACATCTTTAACAACCACTTATACAGAAAATGCACAAGGCTTCTCCAGGAAAAACCTTTTCTTGGCTGATCCGTAACAAGTAAAGAATTTAACATTAAAATTTTATCTGCAGCCCAGCCAGAGTGCTCAGGGGTTGAGTGTCAACCTATGAACCAGGAGATCACAGTTCCATTCCCAGTCAGGGCACATGCCCAGGATCTGGGCTTGGTCCCAAGTGTCAAGTGTGCAGGAGGAAGCCAATCAATGATTCTCACCATTGATGTTTCTATCTTGCTCCCCTTCTTCCTTCCTCTCTGAAATCAATTTTTAAAAATGTATCTGCAGAGGATCGTATTAGTGTTCCAGGTTCATGTCAACATGGATTCCTATCCAGGAGGGAACATCTATGAGGACCTATCCACTCAGGAAAGGCCAATTCTGGCCAGAGACTGGTCGCTTCCCTTTGGTGTGGTACTTTGGAAACCATATTATTAATGACTCTAGCATAATAAGGGGATTTTTCTCTCTCCTATAATTAACTCAAGGTTTCAAAACATTTTGAAGAAGTGAAAAGATACTGGTTATATCTGTGGGCTTTTTTTTCCATGACTATGAAACATCCAAATATAGCATCTTCCTTTTAACTTTTATTCATATGCAGTAGTTATTTTTTCTAAACCACAGTTAAAATATATTATCCCGATGTTGTTTGCTTCTAGGTAGTTTGGCCCAAACAGAAAAAGTATATTTCAGCATGTTAAGAGATAATAGCTTCAAATCAATCAGTGCAGGGTAAAAAATACCCACTTTATGTATACTACCTGTTTTACTTATATTATCTCTTCATTTTCAACATAACTTTATGAGCTAGGGATTATTAATGCTACTTTATCTTTAAGAAAATCAGATCTCCTAATAACTTGCTTATTTCCAGTTAAGAAGTCAAATATCCTTGAAATTTGCTTACTGTGCTATTTATTTTTATTCGAGTCTTATTTTTAACTCTTTGAAATTCTTACTTTTACAAAAATAGAACCTAGAAATAATTTATATTGTGGCTAATCCCCAATCATCCCTGAAATAAATTGAGTCCACATAGATGAAGAGATTAAAAGGCTGTGTACATTTACACAATGGAATGCTAGGCAGTAAAAAAAGAAGATCTCTTACCCTTTAAGACAGCAAGAATGGACCTGGAGAGTATTATGCTAAGCGAAATAAGCCAATCAGAGAAAGTCAAGTATCATATAATCTCACTTACATGTGGAATCTAATGAACAAAATAAAGTGATGAACAAAAGTGATCCAAAGACACTGAGGCATGGAACAGACTGATGAGTCTCAGAGGTGAGGGAATGGGAAGAGATTAACCAGAGAATTTCTATACATTTATAAATAGTCCATGGACAGACAATAGTGTGGGGAAGGCCTGAGGAGGGGAAGGGAGAGGGTTAGAGGGGACAAATGGGGGGGGGGAGGACTCTGTAATACTTTCAGCAATAAAGATAAATTTTTAAAACACTAAAGAATATTAAAATATGCATTTTTTCCTAAAAAGAAAAAAGCTGGTTTCAAGGAGAAAAGGAGAGATTAGCATTTATAGTCAATGGAAGAAAGAACACTGAAAAAAATGCTAAGTTCGATTTTAAAATACTAATTTCTATTGTCTGAACGTTTGTGTTCCCCCCAAAATTCATATGTTGGAAGCCTAACCCCAAAGGGGATGGTAAGAGATGGAACCTTTGGAAAATACTTAAGTCACAAAGATGGAACCCTTATAAGTCAGATTAGTACTTTATAAAAGAGGTTCCAGACAGATCCCTAGCCCCTTCTGCCATGTGAAAATACAACAAAAACAAAACAAACAAAAGAACATGTTGACTGAATAGGTTTTTCTCTGTAATGGCTGAAGTGCAGTATTGCCTGAAAATGGTCACAATCCTATATAATAAAGAGGTAATATGCAAATTGATCATCATTTCAACACACAAGACGGCGGCCCCCATGTGGACACAAGATGGCTGCCACAAAATGGCCGGCAGGGGAAGGCAGTTGGGGGTGACCAGGCCTGCAGGGGAGGACAGTTGGAGGAAACCAGGCCTGCAGGGAAGGGCAGTAGGGGCAAACAAGGTGGCAGGGGAGGGCAGGCCAGCAGGGGAGCAGTTAGGGGCAATCAGACCAGCAGGGGAACAGTCAGGTGTTGATCAGGCTGTCAGGGGAGTGGTTAGGGGATGATCAGGCTGGCAGGCGGAAGCGGTTAGGGGCAATCAGGAAGGCAGGCAAGTGAGCAATTGGGAGCCAGCAGCCCTGGATTGTGAGAGGGATGTCTGACTGCCCATTTAGGCCTAATCCCACAGTTGGACATCCTCTGAGGGGTTCCAGATTGGAAAGGGCTGAGGAATACTCCCCTGCCCCCATACATGAATTTCATGCATCAGGCCTCTAGTATTTTAATAACTATGTTATTATTCATTGCTCCTCCAATTCAAATATGAGTCCAGTGATACAAGATTAAGTTCTGGATCTAATAAAATTGTTGGTTAATTAAGAATGACAAATATGATATATAGTGTATTTTTCAACCTTGAGAAGACTTAGCGCACACATTACTTAATTTTTTTCCCTAATGCATGCATTAGTCTTCTTTTACAAGTCAAGATACTGGAATCTAGAGATAGTAAATGATCTGCTCAAGTACAATAGGTACCGAAAGAGCGAAGCAGTGACTCAGACCCAAGATTTCTGACTCCTGAACGAGTGCTCATATGTATAGAACTGGATGCACAATACATCTTAAAGTGGATAACTGACAAAGTGAATGTTTGCAGACCTTTGCTGTCCTGTAACATACGGCAAAGATATGTTTTTTTTTAAGAGCCCCTAAGCTTATAGCAAATGAAAATCAAACAAAAAGGACTGCATTACTCAGCCACTAGAAGCTGAGAGCCCTGAGATGACTAAGGCAGGATCCCACTCTGTAAGATAAGAAGCTCTAGCACAGAGCAGGAGTGCTGCAGGAGAAGCAAGTGCGAAGGGAGCACGGAGGAGGGCAAGTAATTACCTTGCCCAAATATGCTTTCAAACTCCCCACTGACTCATCTAAGAGAACATTTGAAATAACAACTGTGAGGATCTAAACCTATCTATCGTGAAGGTACGCACTGTTCTAGTTCAAAATATCCAGCAGCGGCAGCAGTAGCGAATTGGGAGGTCTAACGGATGTATACCCAAACAGGAAGCAATGATTCTGATCATGAAAAGGCAAATCATTCTCAACTGTCTTCAAGACCCTATTTGGAACTATTTTGATAATCATTTAGTTTTTCTTCATTTCTTTTTCCTTTTCTTTTCTTTCTTTCTTTTTTTTTTTTTTTTTGCCTCAATCCAGTTTCTTGCTGTTTGTGAAAGGGGCAGCACCCTGTCCTAAAGTCAGTTGGCTTCTAGATAAAGCCAGAAATCAAACCAAAAGGGTAGGGGTGCCTAGGACAAATTGAGACAAAAACACTAGACCTGGTCCTCCATCCTGCACATATGGTCACATGTGTTATGCCAACATGCACTCACCATAATAATCTAATTGCATTTCACCAAAGAAATAATGAAATAATTGGAAGGAGCCATCACATTCTTGAACATTGCCGACAGGAGCCATGTCATAAAAAGCAAAGTTGCAATTGTAGTCTACATTCCTGGAAAATACTCGAATGATGCTTCAAGTCTTATAAATGGGCATATATGTTATAGACATTACACAAGGAGTCAAGTGAATAGAAATCTCAGTACCACAAAAATTGCCCTGATATTTCTTTTGGTAATTGTTTGAGTAATAAAGTGTTACCTTAAAGTCATTAAGAAAAAATACTCTTCAAGGATATCTAAGTAGTCCTTTCCTCAAATTTCTATATATAAAAACCTAAGCAACCATTACAACTGAATGGCCGGAAGGACTGAATGACTGGTCGCTATGATGCACACTGACCACCAGGGGTCAGATGCTCAACGCAGGAGCTGCCCACTGGTGGTCAGTGTGCTCCCACAGGGGGGAGCGCCCCTCAGCCAGAATCCAGGCTCATGGCTGGTGAGCTCAACTGCGACAGCAGCAGCAGGTACAGCGGGGCCAGGATGAGTGGCAGCAGAGATGCACCAGGCCCCAGCTAGAGCCTGGCTTGCAGGGATCAGGTCAAAACCCAGCAGTCTGACATCCCTGAGTGGTCCTGGATTGCAAGAGGGCACAGGCCAGGCTGAGGGACCCCACCTGTGCATGAATCCAAGCACTGGGCTTCTGGTATCCTAATAAATATTGATGTAGGATCATCCAAAACCTTCATTCTCCTTAGAAACATACTTTAAATATTTATCCAACTGGTGAGTTAAAGTAAAAACATAAATTCAATTAGAACATCAATGAGCACAATATGAAAACGGATAGAAGCCCAGCCAGTGTGGTGCAGTGGTTCAGTGTTGATCTGCGAACCAAGAGGTCACGGTTGAATTCCAGATCAGGGCATATGCCTAGGTTGTGGGCTCAGTCCCCAGTGGGGGGCGTACTGGAGGCAGATGATCCATGATTCTCTCTCCTCCTTGATGTTTCTATTTCTCTGTCCCTCTCTCTTCCTCTCTGGGATCAATCAAAATATTTTTACAGAAATAAAGAAGACAGAAGAAAAGCCATAATCAACCAAAAAAAAGTTACCTGAAGAAAACCCTTCAAAATAAACGTAAAATGTTGCACTTTTGGCTGACAAGAGCAAAATGGAAAACATGACAATAAACATGAGTTTCCTATTCTAGCCTACGCCTTCATATATCAGAAATGTATTTCATTGCTCCTGTGCTCTGAGAAGAATCTGTCACAGGGTTCTTGTGGAAGTTGGGAGGAGGGGAACCACTCTTATTACCAATAACTTTAACATTTTTCTACGAAATGCCAAGGCACTCCACATAAAAGTAGGCCTCCGAGAAAACCAAAGACATAATGCTGGTTTGGTTCTATAAGGGCAATCCTGGGGGGTGAAGTATGGGAAGGCAAAATAATATGATCCAATCTGTCATTTCCTGATGTGTTTGACGGAAATTATTTTTTGAAGAATTAATACTATATCCTTCAAGAACATTTCTTTCTCAAATACCAACATTTTCAGCCACCCTTCTGACAGGATGAATAAGCAACACGACGAAGGTCATTACTGAGAACCTTAATAGCTGGTCATTTCAGAGCTCTATAAGCTACAGTCCCAGGTGTGATGGTTATAAAGATGTTCATTATTAAATAAATCAAAGCCCTAGCTGGTTTGGCTCAGTGGACAGAGCGTCGGCCTGCAGACGGAGGGGTCTCAGGTTCGATTTCGGTCAAGGGCACATGCCTGGATTGCAGCTTGATCCCCCAGCAGGGAGGAGGGGGCGGGAGGCAGCCGATCAGTGATTCTCCCTCTTCTCTCTCATCATTGATGTTTCTTTCTCTCTCTCCCTCTCCCTACCTCTCTGAAATCAATAAAAATATATATATATATATTTTTAAATCACAAATCCTGATATGTACATTCATGCCTGCTGAAGAGAAGTTCTAAAACCACAAACAAGAGTGTCCCTGAGAAAGCATTTGAGCAATTATTTGATTCACACACAAAGACGTGGTACCACCGTGCAGGCACCTCACCCCACCCACATCCTGTCTTTTCCCAGTCCTGACAGCCGTGATTATCTTTGTGATCCGATTTGAAGACATAATTTGATTTAACTGAGTTGTTCATACAGAATTCCAGAAAATAATTTTATCCTTAATAGAGTTTAATATAAAAGTCTGATTAGATTCAACAGCTCTAATAGATAAGAGTCTTTCTACTTCGAACGCGTAGTCATTTTATGAGATCTGCCAGGAGACTATTATTAATAATTCCCCCGAATGGCAGAGAACACAATGTGTCTCCGCTTTACCATTCTCATCATCCGGGAGAAGCGTGGAATTTTCAAAGAGGCAAATAGTTCTCCTCGGTCATGTTACCCTGGATGGAAAGCAAAAGTGCCAGAGAGCGGGAGACAAAGGAAATGGCGCCCTCAGCCTCTGGTTCCCCTGGCTTCCAAAGCTGGAAGCAAAAGATTCTCTTTTAAAAATGCATCCTTCCAAGAAACAAGCGCATTTGCTTTGAAATTCAATTTCCTGTAGCGGCATCTTCAGAGGCTGCCGTTTTCAATTAGTGCCCTGATCACAGCAGAGCCTGGCTTCTGAAGTCATGGCCCCGGGACCGAACCGAGACCCTCCCTCCACGCTTCCCCACCAAAGGCTATGGAGACGCTCGGGCAGCCAACCGTTGAGCAATCACGAACCAAGCAATCAAGGACCAGGCCTCTATGGGCCTTGTGGTCTAGTGCGGGTGGGGAAGAGGAGCTAAGGAAATTTAAAAAAAGAAAGAGATGATACAGAGGCAAAGGAGCAGTGAACAGACTGTCGTGCTACAGCGGGAAAGCAAGGCAAAGTAAAATTAAGGCTCTGTTCTGACCCAGAGAATTCACCCCTTGAGTAGATGTTCCTCCCATGAGGGGTTCAACACCCCCAAAGAAGCCCCTGAAAGATGACTTTTCTGATCAGATGACAGTGAGAAGGTCTGGAAAATCCACCTGGAGGTTTCCACACACAGACTACCCTGCTGGTGGAGTTCTGCAGGAAATGGCAATTCACGCTCCGTTGCTGCATCCCAGGCCCCGGATGTCGTGTTTGCGAGCATCCTGGCAGCCTTCTTCAAAACCAAATCCTGGTGACAGAAGGCCAGGTGAGACTGCACCAGTGCTTCTCACCTGGAAGCATGCTTTCTTAGGCGCTGGGCAGAGGGCAGGGGTGGCCAGGGGAGGATGAAGAGTGAAGAGTGGTGAGGGGCCCAATAAAAATAGTGGAAGAGCAGCAGTGTTGGAGTGAGGTGATTTTTTACATATAGGAATCTTTAAAAATACAAGTAGCCCTGACTGGTTTGGCTCAGTGGATAGAGTGTCGGCCTTCGGACTGAAGGTTCCTGGGTTTGATTCCAGTCAAGGGCGTGTACCTTGGTTGCAGGCACATCCCCAGTGGGGGCCGTGCAGGAGGCAGCTGATCGATGTCTCTCCCTCATCAATGTTTCTAACTCTCCCTCTCCCTTCCTCTCTGTGAAAAATAAATAAAATATATATTTAAAAAAAATTTTTTTAAGTACGAGTAATTATTTTTTAAAAACTAATTGCAGGGTATAAGTAGAAATAGGGAGGTGCAGTACTATTTCTAAGAAATCAGGTTTTCATTGACTCTGGATTGGTGACAATAATTTTTAAAGCCACTGCCCTGAGTCCTCAGTTTTTATTCCAAACGTCCCGGTGCCAGCCAAGGAAGGTAGGAAATCAGACCGTTGTCCTGTCGGTCCTATAGTTTGGGACATGGAGGGTTTGACTACTGAGCCTGGTTTCCCACACCAGGAGACTGAAAACCATCTCCACAAACCCATGTACAGGAGTCATCGTGGGGCAGGCTGGTCTCGCTCCCTTCCTGACTTAACACACTGATTTCCCAGTCCCCCTGCTCTCATGGGTAAGTGCTCCACAACCACTGAGGGCGTGCCTCATCCTGCACTCCTGACTTCTTTCATCTACGAGGTGTGAAGAGACCCTTTAAATAAACGAGCAAGTGACCTGCCGGGACCGGTGTGGCTCAGTGGATAGAGCATCAGCTTGTGAACTGAAAGGTCCCAGGTTCGATTCCGGTCAAGGGCATGTACCTTGGTTGTGGGCACATCTCCAGTAGGTGGCGTGTAGGAGGTGGCTGATCGATGTCTCTCTCTCATCGATGTTTCTGACTTTCTATCTCTCTCCCTTCCTCTCCGTAAAAAATCAATAAAATATATTTTTAAAAAATGGATTGGGTTGAAACCGGTTTGGCTCAGTGGATAGAGTGTCGGCCTGCAGACTGAAAGGTCCCAGGTTTGATTCTGGTCAAGGGCACATACCTTGGTTGGGGGCACATCCCCAGTAGGGGCGTGCAGAAGGCGGCTGATTGATATCTCTCATCAATGTTTCTAACTCTCTCTCTCTCTCTCTCTCCCTTCCTCTCTGCAAAAAAATCAATAAAATATATTTAAATAAATAAACAAACAAACGAGCATGTGACCTAAGCAACATCCTCCAAACAGTGTCCTTCCTGTACTCAGATCCTGGGATCCCTCAACAGCAATGTAATGTCTTTTCAATTAGGCGCCTTTAAGAGACCAGATGCTACCTTGTTTGGCCCATAGATCAATACAAAAGTTTGTGTGTGTGTGTATGTGTATGTGTGAGAGAGATGGAGGGGGGAGATATGAAGGCTGATCAGTCTTTTCACAGGTCCATAAACCAAAGAAGCCATTAAAAACGACATTCAAGAGGTGATCCGAGAGCTCCAGAACTTTATTTGACACAATGATCCGTTCTCTGTGCCCGCAGGCCGTCACAACAACGGAAATGTGATTCACTAGACGCTACTCCAGGGTTCTCCTGCGGGCTCCAGGCGCAGGTGTGCGGGAAACCTCCCGAAGATTCTTCCTCGGTAAGCGGTGTCCTTCTCTCGCGGGAGGCCGCCACATGGAAACAACTGTCACTGACAGCTTCGGTCACAGCAGGCCTCATTTGGTACAAAACACGGCAATGAAAACACCACCAACTGGATCAATGTTGTCAGCAGCCTCCGCTCGGCCAGCAGGTGAGGACGCCGGAGTGCTGGGATGACATAGCAGGCTGCCAGCAGTGTCGACCTAGAAACCCAGTCACCGCTTTCGGGCAAAGAGTAAAAATCATGATGAAGAAGCTACATGAGCCGAAACCGGTTTGGCTCAGTGGATAGAGCGTCGGCCTGGGGACTGAAGGGTCCCAGGTTCCATTCCGGTCAAGGGCATGTACCTTGGTTGCGGGCACCTCCCCAGTGGGGGGCGTGCAGGAGGCAGCTGATCCATGTCTCTCATCGATGTATCTGACTTTCTATCCCTCTCCCTTCCTCTCTGTAAGAAATCAATAATATATTTTTTTGAAAGAAAAAGCTACATGAGCTCTACCCACTTAGCCAAAAAATTAAAAGGTGAATAAAGACATAAATCACCACCCCCCACACATAAATGGTGGGCTTGATGAGGTCAGGGGTAATGTAACCATTCATTATTATAATACAATTTGCTTTCTTTGCTATGACTAAAAGGCCTGGGTAGAATGCCCATGGTTTTTTGTTTGTTTGTTTGATTTTAACAATCAGATTCCTTCCAAGAAAAGGCAAAAAAAAACTACAACGAAAATATAAATATATATACTTATTTAAATATGTTTTTGAACCTGTAAGGGATCCCCAAATGCACACCTATTGCTCAGACCTTGCTTGGGTTTTCTCCCAAAGCACACTCACCCTCTCCCCTGCAAAGAGGCAAAGCTGCAAGCCACACAACGGATGCCAACAGCAGGAGAACATACACCTTCCAATCCCCAAAATGTTGAGGAAAAAGCTACCTGAGTAGCAAAGGGGGTCACATAGATGTTCAGTGAGGCCCTACAATCGCAGCATAGACCTCCCCTGGGACTAGGACAGGGGTCTCAGCCAAAGGGCAGGTGCCAACCTCGCTTAGGTACCATGTAAGGAATCCGTGCTCTCCACAAACTGCCCAATCCCATAACCTGGTGTGGCTGCAACGTGCATGAGCATTCTGACTCAGTCCTCCACACTGGCATTGAAAAATTGATTGAGCCAAAACCGGTGTGGCTCAGTGGATAAGAGCGTCGGCCTGCAGACTGAAAGGTCCCAGGTTCGATTCCGGTCAAGGGCATGTATCCTGGTTGCGGGCACATTCCCAGTAGGGGGCGTGCAGGAGGCAGCTGATCAATGTCTCTCTCATCGATGTTTCTAACTCTCTATTCCTCTCCCTTCCTCTCTGTAAAAAATCAATAAAATATATTTTTTAAAAAAGTTTTAAAAATCGATTGATTCCACTCACTTCCTATGAGGGAGAATGTGGAAGAGAGGCTCTAGGAATTGGAAGGGTTCAGGACAGGGACTCTGGAGCCGCACTGCCTGGGTTCAAGTCGCAGCTTCACCATTTACTAAGCTAGATGACCTCGGCCAAGTGACTTTACTTCTTTGTGCCTCAATTTTCTTCTATTTTTTATATATATTTTATTGATTTTAGAGAAGAAAAGGGAGGGAGGAAGGGAGGGAAGCATCCATGATGAGAGAGAATCATTGATCAGCTGCCTCCTGCAAGCCTCCCACTGGAGACTGAGCCCGCAACCCAGGCATGTGCCCTTGGCCGGAATCAAACCTGGGACCCTTCAGTCTGCAGGCTGATACTCCATCCATTGAGCCAAACCAGCTAGGGCAGTGCCACAATTTTCTTATCAAGAAACTATACTGGTAAAAGGTACTGAGTTACAAGGAATTAAATTAGTTAATATTTAAAAAGTGTCCAGAATAGTGCTTGGCATATATCATGCTCTGTCTATTCATTTAAAAAGACAAAAATGTTTGCACAAATAGGAAGAGCCTCTGGCCCCATTCAGACCTCTCGCCAGAGCTGTCGTTAGAGCTCTATCCTCCCTTCTGCCCAAGACCATTTGCCTGACTTGCTAATAGGAGTCTCAGCACTTTTCATGGGTGCAGATGCTCACCTTCTCATCGCAATCACCCGCATTCCGGCCCCCTTCATCCTCAATACAACTGCTCTAAAGGCATCTGCCCATCTGGTCCTGCTAGCTTTTCACTCCAAGGCATCAGTGCAGCAGCACAGCCGCAGTGATGGGTTCAAGCCAGCAACCGTATCGCCGAGATCCAAACGGGTTTTCAGTGAACACCTGTCCCTAGCTTGAGAGGATAATCCGGGATGGGAAATACACCAGGGACAGAAGCTCCATCTCCCTGGGAGACACAGTAGCCACCAAGGACATCGCTTCTTCCGCCCCCTCACCCACCCGGGTGATGTACGACTGCGATGGTGCCAGCCAAGATGTTTGCAGGTCTTGCTGATAACAGAGAAGCCCCATTCCCTTTGGTCATCAATCTTTTACGCCACCCTCACGCCGGCCAATGGTCCACACGCCAATTCACAGCTCCCAAGCTCGGTGCAGCTCCATACAACCACCAAAGCTGACACTGCCATCCTCCAAATGATCTTGACTGCTTTCAAGGACACAGAGTAGGGGAGACAAAGGTCATTCTCAAGCAGGCGTAAATCAACCTAAGCCTTTAACTCACAAATGCCAATCCATTTTTTTTAAATATATTTTATTGATTTTTTACAGAGAGGAAGGGAGAGGGATAGAGAGTTAGAAACATCGATGAGAGAGAAACATCGATCAGCTGCTTCCTGCATGCCCCCTACTGGGGATGTGCCCGCAGCCAAGGTACATGCCCTTGACCGGAATCAAACCTGGGACCTTTCAGTCTGCAGACCGATGCTCTATCCACTGAGCCAAACCGGTTTCAGCCCAATCCATTTTTTTTTAATAGAATGGAACCTGAAAGAGCCAAAAGGGCCATTGAAGCCCCCACTCTAGTCCCTGAATGTTCCCTGTATGATGTCTACAATCGATCCCCAAACCCTAACCTAAGCCACACAGCCTGACCTGGCTTTCGGTACACACTGTACTTGGCTGTGCTCCACCCAGCGTCAATTCATTGTGGGCAGAAACCTTTTCTTTATTTCATCTTCCCACACCTGACAGCCCAGCAGAATCTCTTAAACACAAAGAGTTCAGTAAAACATTAACTAACAAAGGTGGGTCACAGTTAATCCGCTAACATGAATATAAGTTACGTAATTTTCAAAGTCTCAATGTCTGGATGACAGTGAGGATATACTTGAAATGTTAAAGACCACAAGCCTCATCCAAACTAGAAGAGGGGGGAAAATCCCCAGAGGGATCATAAAGCTAATCTACTAGCAACCCCCTCCACAAAGTGTTCCCATAGAGGCCCTTGTGAGTAGGGTCTGTGACCCTGTACAATAAATAATCACAAATGCTTAGGTATTCAACATATGACTAATGTTGTGAAGATCATAATCAGGCTTACTAGGACCTCTTTATGGAAAGGTTGAAATAGAAATTAATAGACAATACCAAAGGAAGCACAAGGAACCAATCTAGATAAATTAGGAATGTCCCAAAGTTTGACTTACGCAAACAACAGATTCGGTCTTCAGAAGTAACTGAATGTCTCCTGCAGTGACATTTTTTTGTATTACTTAACTGTTAGTGAGCAATGACCATGTGATGGCATAGCTTGTCATCCCATGTGACCAGCATAATAACATGAGTAACATAAAGCACACCGTGTTTGTATTAAGTCTATTCTCAGCTTGGAGTGCAGATCGCCTTATGTGTTTTACATTCAGAAATTCTATCAGTCTCTTGAGCAATATACAGTTGGAAGGTTGGTTCTCAAACTTAATTCATTCTGGAAGGCTGTTCAAGAAGTGCTTTGTTCTAAAACCAAATCGGTTTTCCCCATTAGACATAATGTAAATTGCATTAATTCACTCTGGGTCCCCAAATGATTCCCCGTTTTAACCTTTCTTAGTATATACAGTACTAGAGGCCCAGTGCACAAAATTCGTGCAAGGGGCTTGCCCCCCGCCCCTGCTACCGCCAAGGCTGCCTCTGCCTCAACTCCCGCTGCCACGGCTTCGTCCAGAAGGTCGTCCAGTCTAATTAGCATATTATGCTTTTATCATTATAGATGTGTCTAATGTAATCTATAAACAAACATTTTCTTACATTTATCAAATGACCCCCTGCTAGCCTTAAAAGAATCGCTTTCAGCGCTTGTTCTAGGGTTATCTTTCAGCATGCAACATCTTTGCTTTTTCACATGTCATTGCCTCCAGAACGCTGTCACCGCCTAACTGCTTTTCCTCGATCCAAATCAACAACAGGTTTTCTACCTCTTCCATTGCCTGTGATCGTTGTCTCTTTCACACCCTTAGCAGCATCAGCACTCTTGATAGCCTCTTCATGTTCTAAAATTGTGCTAAGCCATTTCACCAGCAACAAAAGCAAAAAAAAAAAAAGAGAGAGAGAGAGAGAGAGACACACACAAAAAAAATAATAGCACAATTTCCTGAGATGTGAACAAGAAGTATAGTGGGAAACTGACTCAACTGGTAAATTATCTCTTTTGTGGCTTGAGAGATTTTTTAAAAATATATATATTTTATTGATTTTTTTTTTTACAGAGAGGAAGGGAGAGGGATAGAGAGTTAAAAACATCAATGAGAGAGAAACATCCATCAGCTGCCTCCTGCACATCTCCTACTGGGAATGTGCACACAACCAATGTACGTGCCCTTGACCAGAATTGAAGTTGGGACCTTTCAGTCCACAGGTCGACACTCTATCCACTGAGCCAAACCGAGTAGGGCCTGAGAGACTTTTTTTAAAATATATATTTTATTGATTTCCGAAAGGAAGGGTGAGGGAGAGAGAGAGAAAAAAACATCAATGAAGAGAGAGCACCATTGACTGGCTACCTCCTGCACGCCTCACACTGGGGATGGAGCCTGCAACCCAGGCATGTGCCCTGACTGGGAACTGAACCAGTGATCTCTTGGTTCCTGGGTCAGTGCTCAACCACTGAGCCACACCCGGCTGGGCCTGAGAGACTTTTGACTAGTTACATCAGCATGAAAGGGTTGTCAGGTCAAGAACTGAGGTTTGTTCAACAACCTAGACATTTTTTTCCATGAACCACTTGGTTGAGAATCAAATTTTCGAGATGGAAGACCTTCAAGAACCAAGGTTTGACTGTATTAATCTTTATTAATATAAGAATGAAATACTGATTAATGACTGTAAGCTCTGTTAATGTTATATACAAAACAGTTAACTTAGGAAGAATGTATGAAGACGGACACAAAAATTACAAACCATGAAGGAAAAAACTGATAAATTAGACTTTATCAAAATCTAAACTTTCTACCCCTCAAAAGACACTAATAAGGAAATGAAAAGACAAGCCACAGATAGGGAGGAAACATTTGAAACCACTTATCTGATAAAGAATGGGTACCCAGAAAACATAAAAAATACAGCTCAAGAAGAAGACATGGGCAAAAATAAGAATCGAGGGCCAAAGAAGGTATTGGATGGCAAATAAACATAAGAAAAGATGCCCCTGCCCCAACCACTTGCTCAGTGGTTAGAGAATCAGCCCGTGGACTTAAGGGTCACAGGTTAGATTCTGGTCAAGGGCATGTACCTCGGTTGCAGGTTCGATCCTGGCCCTAGTCGGGGCAGGTGCAGGAGGCAACCAATCGATGTGTCTCTCGCACATTGATGTTTCTCTCCCTGTCTCTCCCCCTCCCTTTCATTCTCTGTCTAAATATCAATGGGAAAAAGACCCTCCAGTGAGGATTAACAAAACAGAAAAAGGAAGGAAAAGATGCCCCACATCATTAGTCGTTAGGAAAATGCAAATTAAAACAAGATGCTGTTTAACACTGGAATGTCTCAAAGTAAAAACTCCTAAATAACAAATGTTGGTCAAGATGTGGAACAATTGGAAATCTCATGAACTACTGCTGAGAACTCAGAATGCTCAGTCCTTTTCAGAAAGGTGGCCAGGTTTTCATAAAGTGAAACATACACTTGCCATGCAGCCCAGAAATCTCACTCTTGATATTTAGCCAACAGAAATGAAAACACATGCCCACACAAAGACATGGAGGCAAATGTTCACGGCAGCTTTGTTTATAATACCCCATACTGAAAACAACCCAAATGTTCAAAGAATGGTGAATGTGTAAGCAGTAAACTGTGACACATTCACACAATAGAATACTGCTCTGTAATAACATGGATGAATCTCAAAAGTAATATACTGAAAGAAACGAGGCACAAAAGGCTACCTAATATATGAATTAATTAACATACAATTCTAGAAAAGGCCAGAGTGTAGGGACAGAAAATAGATTAGTACTTACCAGGTAAGTTGAGGATATGGTCTGCAAAGTTGTATGAGGAATTTGGGGAGGAAGGGAACAGAAATGTTGTATATCTTGATTTTGGTGGTAGTCACACAAGTGTATACATATGTATACTTAAAAGAAATGTATTTTATTGTCTGCAAATTATACTTCAATAACCTGGCTTTTAAAAACGAATATACTAAGAAACAGAAAGGTAAACAGACCGTGAATATTTATTGAGTGAATTAAAGAATGAAGAGTACCATCACTAATTTAATAAAAAAAAACAATATAGCTGATTAAGTCAATATCTAAAATTTTAAGTAACAATACAAAATGAATAATGGATATTAGATTATAATTCTAGTCTTTGTAGAATTGTTTGGTTCCTTAAGATTCATAGCATTACAAAACCATCTCTCAGAGTAGCATTTAATTTTCAATTATTTCTTTGGTATCACACACATATGACTTAATGAACTCTCATGCAATTTAGCAGCTAGCAGTGCTGAGAAATTACACTTTGCAATGTCAAACTTTTAAAATATGACCTCTAACATTTTTAATAAAATTGCAATAATTATCTATTCCGAAAGAAAAATTCAGACTTATTTAACTCGGAGGTTCATTCTAAGTTAGTGATATTTTGGTTTAGTCTCGGCCAAATATTGATTTTTAACACTTGCCATTCAACAACTAGTCAAAATAGTTATCCAGATTATCCCTAATACATGTGAGCAGTCTGATAACTTTCAAGTGCTGGTTTCTGATTAGCCAGTCTCCACTAAACTAATACACTCTGGGTTCAGCCTTCTCTGCCTTCAAGCATTTATGATAAATCCATAGTTACCAAGATTCACACTAGAAACCCTAATCCATTTTCATACTTGGAGGTTTTTTACATTCATTTTCAAGATACTTCATTACAAGGCAAAAATAGAATAAAAAGCATTTGACAATTTCTGGGAACTATCTTCAGCTATTAAATTGAGCACAAAGAAAATGAAAAATAATGTGGCTAAGCCCCTTTAAAAGAAAAGAAATCTAGAACAATACAGTTTAAATATATAATGGGCAAAAAGACGCCATTTATAATGGTAACAAGAATATAAAATATTTAAGAATAAGATCAAGAAGAAATGTGCTAAACTTAAAAGGAAAACTCAAAAACACTTCTGAAGAACACAAAGTCTTGAAAAATGGCAAGGTCCTTGTAGTAGGGAGAATCAATATAGTAAAAATGATTCTTCCCACATTGATTCATAAATCTGATGCTCTCCTAATAAGAATACAAATAGGCATTTGGACAAGAACTAGACAAGCTGATTTCTAAGACATAGACAAAACTAAACAGACAAGAAGAACCATGAAGACTCAAGGGGGGGGGGGGCTAATGAGGGGGCATTAGCTCTACCAGAATTAAAAATACTCTAAGTGCTTCAAGCATTGGTACTAATAATGGTATATAATATTATTATTGGTGGCATTAATTTATGAATAGAGACATCCCAATAGAAAGTCCAGAAATACATAAGGCATTAGTATATGAGAGAAGTGGGGTTGGGACAACTAGGTAGACATTTGGGAAACACCTTTCTGTCGATGAAGTCTATACATCTTTAAAAAAAAACTGAAAAACTTCAACTACTTGATAGCAACAACAAAAATCGAATAGGGGAAACACATCATCAAAGTTTAAAAAAAACACACACACTGAGCCCGGGCCAGTGTGGTAGAGCACCAGCCTGTGCACAGAAAGGTAGCGGCTCTGGTTCCCATGCAAGAGCGTGCATCTGGATTGCAGGTTCCTTCCTCAGCCCTAAGTCTTTTGACCCAGTGATCTCCTTCCTGGAAAAACATCCTAAAAACCCCAAAACACCAATCAGAAGGAATATATGCACCCCTATGTTCATAGCAGCGTTATTTACAATAGCCACAATATGGAAACAGCCTAAATGCCCATCAGTAGATGAGAGAATAAAAAAGCTGTGGTACATCTACACCATGGAATACTATGCAGCAGTAAAAAAAGAAGCTATCTCTTACTCTTTACAACAGCATGGATGGACTTAAGAGATTTTTATGCTGTTAAATAAACCAATCAGAGAAGACAAAAACCGTATGATCGCATATGTGGAATCTAACATACAAACTAAACTGATAAACAAAATAGAACCGGAGGCATGGATACATGGAACAGATTGACAGCTGTCAGAGGGGAGGAGAGTGGGCGGGACTGAATGAAAGAAGCTGATTACATAACCCAGGGACACACCCAACAATGTGGTGGTGGCCAGAGGGAGGAGGGCAAGGTCTAGGTGGAAGAGGACAAAGCGGGGGAGGAATGGGGAACATCTGTAATAGTATCAGCAATAAAAATTAAGTGAAAAAAATCTACTATCTTGTTAGCTGATATTTGTTTCATTTGTTCTTTGTTTCTTTTTTCACTTTTCATTCTTTCTCCAGGTTCTATTGAGCATTATCATTATTTCATTCATCACTTCTATTTTTACTTGATGCTTGTTAGCTTGGTAGGGGAAAGTGGGAGACAGGAGCATACCCTTGCATTCCGATCAATCTTCAATATTAGGTAGGCCCTGTGACCCTTGGTCCTGTGACAGTGGTCTTCATAAGCATTCCTGACCCTTCTCCAAACAAAGTTGTGGTCCTAGCAGGTATTCCTTTCCTTTCCCCAATAGGGTGTCTTTCTTTTCTGCTCGCCTTCCACAGCTGCAATGGTTTCCCATCAGGGCCCTGTTTCTGTTATCTTTTTTTTTTTAATATATATTTTATTGATTTTTTACAGAGAGGAAGGGAGAGGGATAGAAAGTCAGAAACATCGATGAGAGAGAGACATCCATCAGCCTCCTCCTGCACGCCCCACACTGGAGATGTGCCCGCAAGCAAGGTACATGCCCCCGACTGGAATCGAACCTGGGACCCTTCAGTCCGCAAGCCGATGCTCTATCCACTGAGCCAAACCAGTCTCGGCTGTTATCTTCTTGAAGATCAAGACTTTGGTTCCTTAGCGAGATGGAGAGACATTTCTAGGAAAACGTTGGCAGTGGTTGTTGTTTGCCTATGCCAGCTAGCACACGGGAGAAACTTTCTTAGGACTTTTGTTTTGTATCTTCCCTGTGAGCATCTGATGGGGTCCTGAAGGAAAAATAAATCTACAAGGGAGTGAGAACCTTCTAAACTCAAAGCCCCAATCTTGAGCAATTAAAATTCATTAAAAATTTCTAGGTTTTTTTTTTTTTTCGTCTTAATGGCTTATATGACATCCAGCAGTGTCTGGCCCAGGTAAGCATATGTTCAGGTTTGTTTCTCTCTGCAACGGAACTTGTATCTCTCCTGGTTTGGGGCTAGATTTTTGCCCTAAAATTTCAGCTCTCTGCTGGTTTCAAGAATAGCTACTAATGTGCAATTTGTCTATCTTTGTGAGCTCTACAGTTAATATCTCTGAGCTAAAACCAGAAGGTTGTTTATTAGATTTTCAGGTGTACTATGAGCAATGAGTAAAGAAAACAAATGAAGGCCAAAACCAGTGTGGCTCAGTGGATAGAGTGTTGGCCTTCGGACTGAAGGGTCCCAGGTTCGATTCCAGTTAAGGGCATGTATCTTAGTTGCGGGCACATCCCCAGTAGGGGGCATGCAGGAGACAGCTGATCTATGTTTCTCTCTCATCGATGTTTCTAACTCTCTATCTCTCTCCCTTCTTCTCTTTAAAAAATCAATAAAATATATTTTTCAAAAAACAAAGAAAGAAAACAAGACGAAGTCTGTATAGCTAAGCTGACTTAAAATGGAGTCCATGTAGTCAAGTGACAAAACGTATTCAGATCAAATGAGCTAATGAATGAGGAATAGATTTTATTTTCCTTTAGCCTGAAGACTTAAACTTTTGAAACTTTCAGTTGTGTATCAATGCCTGGAGATATATAGATGATAAATAGATAGATAGATAGATAGATAGATAGATAGATAGATAGATAGATATCACATAACCCTCTGAAGAACTTAAGAAATAATGTTCATGTGACCAGACCACCTGGAAGATTACCATCTCAGACCAATCATAGGCTAAGAATGCAAAACTGATTTTTTTCAAAATTGAGCTTCTTACTATAAGAACACTCAGCTTTTCTTTCTTATTTTTAAACACTCGGTATTACCTAGTTGTGTTTTTGATTTGTAAAACCTAAGACCCTTGAATAAATCTCTATCATTTATTCCCACAGAGAGCCTACTGATTCATTTATACTCCATCAACAGTACTTATATATTATATGCAGGTTTTTTTCCACAAAGAGGGGATATTTGAAATATTGAAAGACTGTGTTAATCAAATCACAATTCAGGGTAACAATTTGCTGAATATTTCCTTAGAAAAATATAGCAAAGTTGGAAAGTCCTATAATTTAATATCTAATCAAGGTTTCTGATCAGTATGAAATAACTGATATTCTTACCTGACTTGCTATAAATCCAAATAAAAGAAAGAACTTGTTTTCATTAATTTTTTTGTTCTTATAACACATAAATGCTTGATGTCCATTTGGCCTTCTGGGTAGAAGAAACTGCTCAAACCTGCATCATATCTTTGATCTTATATCATTGGACCAACCAGGCCCTCCAGACCAGTGAGGGAAACTGAGAACATAGCAGGTGCTTAACTGACCTACTTCCCTGGAGATGTCCTGTTTTACAGATGCTTAACTCTAATTAGGAATTTTCCAAACGTGAACTGAATTGAAGAAACGCTGCTATAAAACTAAGTAACATGCATCAATATCCACTACAGACATAGTTCCCTAGCTGAACCCATCAAAAATGGCTTAGAGATGTTAGGGTATCACTGTTAAAGTGGTCTTGTAGAAGAAAAAGGCATTGTTTACAGAAAATTTTAAAATTTTAAAATTTTGCGGCTAAAATGATTATTGTACAAATTACAGTAGGTTAGTTACAGTATAAAAGAGTCCTTCCTTCTCTCCTCATAACTTCTACTATTTCCTCTCCTTAAATAATATATAGGGAGAAACCAAGATGGTGGCATAGGTAAACACCTAAACTGCTGCTTTACACAACAATTTCAAAACTACAGCTAAAAGACAGAATGGACATCATCCAGAACCACAGGAAAGCTGGCTGAGTGGAAATTCTACAACTAGAAGGGAAGAGAGGGGCTCACGGAGACTCAGAGGAGCTGCAAAAAGCTGAGGTAGAGAGACACGCTCATGGAGAGGATGGGTGGAGTGCCTGGCTGGCTTCCTCTATCAGGAGGGAGACAGAAAATCCCAACTGCACTGAACCCCAGTTCCAACTGCTCTGAATCTCAGTTCAGGGCAAGGCCTTGGGGTCCCAGACTCATACGGGGGAGTCTGGACTGTCGAGAAAAGGAAGGATCACACAGAAACTTTGGGGAGCCGTGAATGGCAGAGGTCTGGAGGCGAGTGCACACGAGTGCATGCAGAGAGGACTGCAGCAATTACCAAGGGACACTGAGACCCAGGGGTCACATAGGACAGGGCAGACAGGAAGCCAAGACTGTCTGCTCAGTCCTGAGACTCCATCCCATCCAAGCTGAGCACAGAGGCTTTTGCAATTTTGCAAGTCTTATCTCATAAGGCTCTCTCCAGCGCAGAAGTTCTCCCAGTGTAGACCCAGCTGATCTGCACAGCCAATTGGCCTGGAGGTCAATTCCCCACAATCATACCAACAAGAATCAAGACTTAAGTACAACAAGGCTGTACACAGTTCACAAAGGGGTGCACCAAGAGTGTCCACCTCAGGTAACTGGGGAGGCAGAGCCATGGGCCATATAGGACACCTAGCACACAAAGCCACTCTACCAACTCAGGGAAGCAGCTAAAATGTGGAGACAAAGGAACAGGTCACAAATGAAAGAAATGGATGAAAACAAATGACTGGATATAGAGTTCAAAACCACAGTTGTAAGGTTTTTCAAGAATTTCCTAGAAAGGGCTGATAAATTTAGCGAGACCCTCAAGGAGATGAAAAAGGACCAACTAGAAATTAAACATACACTTACTGAAATAAAAAAATATTATACAGAGACCTAACAGCAGAATAAAGGATTGCAAGAATCAAGTCAAAAATTTGAAATACAAAGTAGCACAAAACACTCCACTGGAAAAGAAAAAAGAAAAAAGAATCCAAAAATTTGAAGACAGTGTAAGAAGACTCTGGAACAACTTCAAGCATATCAACATCAGAATTATGGGGGTGCCAGAAGAAGAGAGAGAGCAAGATACTGAAAACCTATTTGAAGAAATAATGACTGAAAACTTCCCACACCTGGTGAAAGAAATAGATTTACAAATCCGGGAAGCAGACAGAACCCCAAACAAAAGGAATCCAAAAGAGGACCACACCAAGACACATTATAATTAAAATGCCAAGAGCAAAAGACAAAGAGAGACTATTAAAAGCAGCAAGAGAAAAAAAGTTAAAAAACAGTTAATTTCCTACAAGAGAGCACCCATACAACTATCAGCTGATTTCTCAACAAAAACTATGCAGGCCAGATGGGAGTGGCAAGAAATATTCAAAGTGATAAATAGGAAGAACCTTCAACCAAAATTACTCTACCCTGCAAAGCTATCTTTCAGAATTGAAGGTCAGATAAAGAGCTTCACAGATAAGAAAAAACTACAGGAGTTCATCACCACCAAACCAGTATTATATGAAATGCTGAAAGGTGTTTTTTGAGAAGAGGAAGAAGAAGAAAAAGGTAAAGATAAAACTTATGAACAACAAATACATATCTATCAACAAGTGAATCTAAAAATCAAGTGAATAAAAAATCTGATGAACAGAATAAACTGGTGAATATAATAGAATCAGGAGCATAGAAAGGGAGTGGACTGACAATTCTCAGGGGGGAAAGGGGTAAGAGGGGTGCATGGAGAGACTGGATAAAAATCATACACTTATGGATGAGGACAGTGAGGGGGAGGTAAAGGCAAGGGGTGGAGTCAGAACTGGGTAGAGGGAAGCTGGGGGGGAAAAGGAACAATTGTAATAATCTGAACAATAAAGATTAAATTAAAAATATATATATAATTGAATAAAACAGTATTGATAGATGAGCTTACAAAATAGTTGATGTGGCAGCTTTTCTTTAAATCCCCACTGAAGGATATTTTGATTTTTAGAGAGAGGAAAAGACAGAGAGAAATATCGATGTGAGAGAAATACACCAATTGGTTGCCTCCTGCACAAGCCCCAACCAGGGCCCGGGCTGGGAAGAAGCCTGCAACCAAGGTATGTGCCCCTGACTGGAATTGAACCCGGGACACTTTGGTCCACAGGCCAAAGTTCTACCCACTGAGCCAAACCAGCTAGAGCTTGATGTGGGGGGTTTTGATGTATATAATTAACATTTCAAATGTGAACAACTCTTTATCATAATTACCTCCTTCCATCTTTTAGGCATACATTACCACAGCAAATCTAGCTTGTGCCCCAACACACTTAGCTTCCTTTCTCCCAGAGTCTGCTGATAGAGATATTGGTTCTTTTGACTCTGACCACACAGTTTTTCTTCTCACTTCTGGACCATATCTGGGTATTAAATACACTGCATACCAGTTGGAGGAAAGGTACTCATTCCAGTCCTAAGCTAATGTGCCCTCTGATTTATTTTCTGTCCTTTCTTACTCTGCTACATGTTTGGGGGATGGGAAGTGCAAGGTGAGGGTGACCCCTGTAGACTCTTATTTCCAGGCCTCCTTCCAAGTGACTTCCAGTATCTCGGCTTCTCAACTGTATGTACACACACTTGTGCTCTCTCCCTTTTATCCCTTTCTCCTTCTGTCCCTCTCTTCTCTCAGGCCATGGTCATGTGGTCTCCATGGCTGAAGCTCCCACCAGATAGCCCTTGCTCCAGCTCCAGTGTCTCACTAGGCAGTCCCCCCACCCCCACCCCAGTGGTTGCAGTTCCTGCCCGCCATCCTCATCCTGGGCTCTGATAACACCATCTTGTCCCTATGTCAGCCCTAGTGGTGGCCATGGCTTCCTGCTGTTGCTTATCACTAAGTTGCTTCAATGCACCCAGTTTGGCTTCTCAGCTCTTCCAACGCTTTGGTTCACAGTTGCCTCCTGCTGAACTACTTGCCTCTTTTTTCCTTAGTGGACTGGGAGGACTTCATCTGTCATGTCAGAGTTCCACCCTTTAGCACATTTCCCCGCAATAGATAAAAATCACGACAGTATTACCATCTTGTCTGTGTCTCTCTTCAGTGCCATAAACACTCTGCACAACACTGCCATTGAAAATAGACAATTCTCTCATTCATACCGCTGAATAGAATCACTCTGGCTCTTTCAGAGCCTACTCTGTTAATGAATGCAATTGTTTCTTTCCAGAAAGAAACAGACAAAGGCCCAGCAGGTAATAATATCAGTTATTTCAAACTGATCAGTGGTTCAGCATTGACCCATGAACCAGGAGATAACAGTTTGATTCCCAGTCAGGGAACATGCCTGGGTTACAGGCTTGATCCCCGGTGTGGAGCAAGCAGAAGGCAGCTGGATAGAAAGCAATTGCATCTACAATTAAAACATTACAGGAAGACATGGAGAGACATAAAAGCAATCCCCAAAGGAAAGAAAAAGAAAGGGAGTTAGATGAAATTGAAGCCAGCAGCCTATCAGAGAAAGAATTCAGAGTAATGGTTTTAAAGATGTTTAAACGGATGGAAGACAAATACACACAATTCAATGACAAATACATACAACTCAATGAGAACTATAAGGAGAGATCTCTCTCATCATTGATGTTTCTCCCTCTCCCTTCCTCTCTCTGAAATAAATAAAAACACTAAAAAATAGCATCAGACAAAGGTTTTTAAATAATTATTACATTTATGTTAAAAAAGTTAAGCAGGTACATGGAAGATATAAAAAGACCCAAAATGGAACTTATAAGCATAATAACTACAATATCTGAGATGAAAAATACACTGGGTAGAATCCATGGCAGATTAGATATTGTGAAAGAAAAGATAGGTTAACAAGGACACCACAAAAAAAATTTTTTTTAAATATAAAACACACAGAAAAAAATATGAAAATACACTAGCGATCTGTAGAACAACTTCAGTTCACTGGAGCACATAACTATGAAAAGGATAAAAAGAATATGTGAAGAAATAATGGCCGAAATTTTTCCAAACTTAATATAAACCATAAAACCACAGACCCCAGAAATCAGATGAATCCCAAGCAAAAGAAACATGAAGAACACTATGCCACAGTCGATTATAAGTAAATTTCTCAAAACCAAAAACAAACATAAAATCCTAAAAGCAGCCAGAGGAGAAAGACAACACATACAGAGGAATAAAGATAAGGATGAGAAGCAACATAAACAAAAAAGATGATGGAGCGAGAAATAGAGAAAAGGGGAAAAACAGCCTAGAATTCTATATCCAGCAAAAACATCTTTCAAATGAAGGTGAAAATAAAGACATATTTACACATACAAAAGCTAAAAGAATTTATCAGCAACCCACACTACAATAATTGTTGAAGCATACCCTCCCGGCAGAAGGAAAATGACACCAGATGGAAATAAGAAACACTGGACTGCAGAATACTGGAAATAGTATGTAAATATCAACAATATATCATTCTTATAGGATTTATTCCTTATTACTTAAGTGTTTTTAAAAGATAACTGTTTAAAATAATAACAATGGATTGTGGTGTTTATACCCTGTGAAAGTAAAACACATAGAAAAAAATAAAAAAGGTTTAGAGGGGAGAAATGGAAGTATACTATTGTAACATCCTTAGACTAAATCTGAAGTGGTATAATATCACTTCAAGGTAGACTGTGATAAGTTAAAGACGTATACTATAAAGCTTGAACAACTAAAATAACAAAATAATGAGTTATGGTTAATATATTACAAGGAAATAAACTAGAATTTAAAAATACTTGAGCCCATCAGGTGTGGCTAGGTTGGTTAAGCATCGTCCCACGCACTGGGAGGTTACTGGTTCAATTTCCGGTCAGGGCACATACCTGGGTTGTGGCCTAGATCCCCAGTAGGGATGTGCAGGAGGCAGCCACTTGATGTTATACTCCCACACTGATGTTTCTCTCTCTCCCTTTCCCATCCTCTCTCTGAAATCAATTAATATTTTTTTAAATACTTAAGTAATTAAAAAGAAGGCAGAAAAGCAGTAAAAGGGAACAAAAACAAATGGGACAATTTGAAAACAAATATCAAGATCACAAATTCAAAATAACTATATCAATAAGCACATCAAATGTAAATGGACAAAACATCCCAATAAAAGACAGAAATGATCACATTACATTTTGTTAAAAAAAAAAAAAGCAAAACACAATTACATGCTGCCTATAAGAAAGTCAGTTTAAATATAAAGACATAAATTGGTCAAAAGTAAAAATATGCACAGCAATTCCACTTGTAGGAATTGAAAAACATAAAGAGAAACAAAAGCATATGTCCAAAGAAAAAGAAAGAAAATATATGGGCACACAAAAATTTGTACACGAATGTTTGTAGAAGCATTATTCATATTAACCAAAAAGTGAAAATAAACCAAATTTCCATCAACTAAAGGGATAAATAAAATATAGTATATTCATTCCATGGAAGAGTATCTCTACATATAAAAGGCTAATATGCAAAGTGACCTCTCAGGAGTTCAACCGAGAGACCAGGAGTTTGATCACTTGCTATGACATGCGCTGACCACCAGGGGTAGCGAGAAATGAAAGAAGGCCCAGCCAGCAGCCTGAAGGCCCCGATCAGCCCTGATCACTGGCCAAGTGAAGGGACCCTAATCAGGCACAATTCATTCACTAGGTCACCTATAAAATAAAATGAAGTAATGATGCATATTACAACATAAATAAACCTTGAAAATAGTATGCCAAGTGACAGAAGCCAGTCACAAAGAACCACATAGTACATAAAATGGCCAAAACAAGCAACTCCATAGAAACAGGAAGTAGACTGTTGTGGTTAATACGCCACAAGGAAATGTTAGAATTCCAACCAAACTATGGCTGTCTAGGGCTGGATATGTTGGGAGAAAATAAGATGTGACTACTAACGGATACAGTGTTTTTTGTGGGGGTGATGAAAATGTTCTAACATTTATTGTGGTGAAAAACTGAGAGAAAATAGTGATGGAAGATGATTTGACTTTGGATGGTGGACACACAGTGCAATATACAGACCTTGTAACATAGAAATCCACACCTGAAATCTACATGACTCTTAACTGATGTCACCCCAATAAATTTGATTTTTTTTAAAAAAAGAACTACTAGAAAATCATTAAGAATATAGAATATTCAAACGAGAACAGCTAAAACAATTTTGAAAAAAGAATTAAGTTGGCTTCAATTTTAAAAGCCACACTACAGCTGTAGTAGGCAAGATGGTATGGTATTAGCAAAAGGCTAGATACAGAGATAAATGAAAAATCATAGAAAGTCCAGAAATATATCCACAAATATCTGCAACTGATTTTGGACAAAGTTGCAAAAGTAATTTAATGAAGGAAAGGTAATATCTTTTCAACAAAAATGTTGGGAAAATTAAACACCCATGCATTAAAAAATAAACCTAAACCTCATACCTTTTACAAAAACTAACTCAAAATACACTGAGTGGCCAGATTATGATGATCTCTAAACGCATAATCATCTGGCTACTCAGTGTCTATCCTATATAATAAAAGGCTAATATGCAAATTGTCCCCTCGACCAGGAGTTCGAACAGCAGGCAGGCCAGCCAACTGTCCATGTCCCCTCCTCCTGGCCAGGCTGGCCGGACCCCACCCAAGCACGAATTCATGCACTCAGTATATGAGTGGCCAGAGATCATAATAATCTGGCCACTCAGTGTAAATCACAGGTTTAACTGTGAAATACAAAACCATAAAACTTTTAGAAGAAAATATTGGAGAAAACCTTCTTGACCCAGGGTGAAGCAATGAGTTTTTAGACATGACACCAAAAGCACCATCAATAAAAGGGAAAGTTAATAGATTGAATTGCATTAAAATTTAAAACTCTTGCTCTGCAAAAGACGATGTTATGATAATGAAAACACAAGCTACAAAATGGGAGAGAATATTTGCAAATTACATATCTAACAAAGGAATTGCATCCAAAATAAAAAAAAAAAAGCTCTAAGTGCAAAGAAAAACAATACAATTAGAAAATGGTCAAGAGACTTGAACAGTAACTTGGAAAAGGATATGTGAATGGCAAACAAGCACATAAAATATGTTCAACATTAGGGAAATGCAAATTAAAACCACAATGAGATGCCACTACATGTCTATTAAAATGAATAAAATAAAAAATGCTAACAATAGTAAGTTCTGGAGAGAATATGGAGCAACTGGTACTCTTATACATCACTAGGTAGAATGTACAGCCACTCCAGAAAACGGTTTGGCAGTTTCTTTATAAAGTTAAACTTACTCTTACCCTATAACCCAACAATCCTATTCCTGGCTATTTAGCATAGAAAAGTGAAGTTATGTTCACTTAAAAACCCATAAACTCATATTTATAGTAGCTCTATTCATAATCACACACAAAACTGGAAACAACCCAGTTGTCCTTCAACTGGCAAATGAATAAACAACCTGTTATGCCCATAAAATGGAATCTGACTCAGCAATAAAAATGAGCTAACTATAGATAATGTGCAACAACATGGGTGAATCTCAAAGGCATTATACTGAGTGAAAAAAACTAATCCCAAAAGATTAGATGCTGAAAGGTTCCCTTTATACAACATATTTGAAAAGACAAAACTGTAGTGATGGAGAATAGATCAGTGGTTGTCAGAGTCAGACTGTAGCATGAGAGTTTTAGGATGATGGAACTAGTGTTCGTTTCGATTGTGGTAGTGGTTGCACATCTCTACACAAATGTTACAATCCATAAAACTGCGCATCAAAAGTCAATTTTAGCCGAAACCAGTTTGGCTCAGTGGATAGTGTCGTCTGCAGACTGAAAGCTCCCGGGTTCGATTCTGGTCAAAGGCACATACCTTGGTGGCGGGCACATCCCAGTAGGGGGCGTGCAAGAGGCAGCTGATCGATGTCTCTCTCATCGATGTTTCTAACTCTCTATCCCTCTCCCTTCCTCTCTGTAAAAAAATCAATAAAATATATTTTTTTAAAAAGTCAATTTCACTTGTGATCATTTAAAACGAAAATCAATAAATCTAAAAGAGTGGCCATTTAAAAAATAAAAGTGTGGATGACACAAAAGAAAAGAGTGTGCCCTCAGGAACACAAAAAGCTAACAGACCGCCGACACCACGCGTCATCTGCAGGGAAGAGTTAACACAACAGGCCCGATGTTGCTCTCTCTAGGAGGACCTGCTTGCATCATTGGTCCCTGCAATAGCTCCTGGGAACTTGACCTATAAAATATTCCGTATGCTCCTAAATGAGAGGGTTGTTTTTGTGTGCCTGGCATACTGAATTATACCATACCAGCCTGGCTAAATTAATTGTTTCTGCGAGTGTGATTTATGGGGAACACCTGCTTTCTTTCTGGGAGTCAGAAATTTCAGTAAGATAAGTCCCAATAAAAAATAAAAAAAAAAATGTCTGACTCTTCAGCAAGCTTCCCTAGGCAGAAATACTATGCCTGCGTTTAATTGTTGGAGGAAGAAGCTTGCTCTGTGAAACCCCACCCTAATCCCCTAAGGGAGAACTTTAGAAACCTACATCTAGATCCTTCCACATTGCACCTCTTACATCTTTTTCTCTTGCCAATCCTGTTGCGTATCCTATCACCGTAAAAAATCATAACTGCAGTTACAAATGTCTCTGAATCCCATGAGTCCTTCTAGCAAATCACGAAATGTGTGGACAATTGTCAGATGCCCCAAACAGTTAGCAAATATAAGTGGTTCTTGAAATTTTAACCCTTTCCTAAAACCCTTTCTCTAGAACTCTACTGCCTATTCTTCAGCCCCCTTTAGAATCCCAAGCAACGCCAACTCCATTAGAGTCATAAACATCTGCCTCAGATCCTTGAAACGGCCCCGTATGTCGCACCAAGTTCCAAGTGGAAGTCAGAGCCTGGTGTGAGTAAAAGTTTACAATTAGGTTCAGTAGCAAATAACAAAGACACATTTCTCTCTCACATAGAAAGAGTCCAGAAGTGGGAAAACCTGATATGGCAGCTCTATGCTATCAGAGATCCCAGCTCCATTTATAGGGTGTCTCCAAAATATATATATATATACACACTTTGAATAAATATAAAGGCAGTGTTTCTTTTTTTCTCTTTTTTTAAAATATATTTTTATTGATTTCAGAGAGGAAGGGAGAGAGAGAGAGAAACATCGATGAGAGAAAAATCATTGATCAGCTGCCTCCTGCACGACCCCTATTGGAAATTGAGCCCGCAACCTGGGCATGTGGCCTTGACTGGAATCGAACACTGAATCCTTGAGTGTGCAGGCCGATGCTCTATACACTGAGACAAACTGACTAGGGCCACAATGGTTAGAGCACTCTTTTGCGCTTGTATATGGCTCCCTTCTTGCTGTTATCCTCACAGCAAGGTGGGAGAGCGAGGGGGAGCTCTGGTTTCTTCTTTGTCTTATAAAGACACTTATCTCGCCATGGAGACCCACCTTCATGACCTCATCTAACCTCCCCAAAGCCCCACCTGCAAGTCTCATCACATTAGAAGTGAAGGCTCCAACATGGGAATGGGGGAGGGGCATAAGTCAGTCCATAACAAACATTTATCTACCTTTTTGTTTGCTCAACAAAGACTTTCTGAAGAAGCCATGGTAATTGTCTTGTAGATTGTCCCATATCTTAGATACTTGTTTTTGCATGGTATTTTATCATTTCTTTGTCCCACCTATTTCTTATAAACTGGAAGATATGCCTAAAACCTTGATTACCTTCCAGAGAAATGTTTGGAGATGAACCCCTCACGGGTAAAGCTGTGGGTTTCCTATTACATCACATAAGGAGGCTCATAAAACCAGAGAGTTTCACAGGGAGCAAGGTTAAATTTGATGACTCAGTTATAAGACTGTGACCGCTGCACCTCTCCACTGTGAAGGTACCTTCTTTCCTTTGTGGTAGTCAAGTAAATATGGGGCGATACTCACCGTCTTGCAACTATGCATGTTCCCCAACAACTTACCTACAACTCTTTTTTTAAAAAATATATTTTATTGATTTCAGGGAGGAAGGGAGAGGGAGAGAGAGATAGAAACATGAATGATGAGAGAGAATTATTAATAGGCTGCATGCCCCCTACGGAGATAAAGCCCGCAACCTGGGCATGTGCTCTTGACTGGAATTAAACCCAGGACCCTTCAGTCTGCAAGCTGTTGCTCTATCCACTGAACCACACCAACTAAGACTCCCCTACAACTCTTGAATTCATTGAATATCCTTCTCTAAAGCAGTTATCATTGGGGGTTGTGAAATGGTGATTTTCTAATGACATCATTCTAAATAAGTTTAACTTCTGAAAGTTCTAAGAAACACTTTCAGGGGGAAAAGTCATTTTAAACTTTTAAATAACTAATGCTACCTAACCACATAACTATCATCGATTTCTAATTCATTTCTTGCTACAGAGAAGCCATTTGCTTCATTTGAAAACAATGTTCAATTGCAAAAGTAATGTGTCATTATTACAGGCATTTCAGGCCACTCGGAAGAATATAAAGGGAAAAGTAACATCTCCCTCCCTCTCTCACAACAAATGGTCCCCCTGCCAAAAGATAACCACTGGCTGAAACCGGTTTGGCTCAGTGGATAGAGCATCGGCCTGAAGACTGAAAGGTCCCAGGTTCGATTCCGGTCAAGGGCATGTACATTGGTGGTGGGCACATCCCCAGTAGGGGGCGTGCAGGAGGCGGCTGATCAATGTCTCTTCATCGATGTTTCTAAACTCTCTATCCCTCTCCTTTCATCTCTGTAAAAAAATCAATAAAATATTTTTTTAAAAAAAAAGATGACCACTGCTAGGTTTGTGTATCTTTCCAGAGAAGCACACATGTCTACACGTGGTATGTATATATACATATATATCCTATATAACAAAAGGCTAATATGCAAACTGTCCTTTCAGGAGTTTGCTCACTATGATGTGTGCTGACCACCAGGGAGTGGCACAGAATGAAGGAAGGCCCCAGACAACAGCCGGCAGCAGGAAGGTAAGGAAGGCCCCGATCAGCCCTGATTGCCGGCCAAGCCTAGGGACCCTACCCGTGCACAAATTTTGTGCACCAGGCCTCTAGTATTACATAAAAAAAAATAAATGGGATAGTGATACACATGCTGTTCTATGCCGTGTTTTTCTCATAACAGTATAAGTGGACAGCTGCCTTAATTTAACCAGTCCCTTCTTGATGAGTATGGCAACAAATCCTTGTTTCTACACAACAAATACTGCAGTGCAAGTAACATAACGTGCGAATTAATGCCAGGATTTCTGAAGAATAAAATCTAAGAATTGAGTCTGCTGGATAAAAGAGTAAGGTACCTATACTGTACATTTTTTCTAGTTATTAACAAATAGCCCACCAAAAAATTGCAGATCTCCTCATCCCCCTAACTGTATCTGAATGCACTGTGGAATGAGAGCAGGCCTCTATGGAACCAACCCCAAATAGCAATGCTGACCAAAGAATCACAAAGCCTAAAGTGAGAGTGAAAACTAGTATTTAGCCCTAACTGGTTTGGCTCAGTGGATAGAGTGTCAGCCTGCGAAATGAAGGATCCCAGGTTCGATTCCGGTCAAGGGCATGTACCTTAGTTGAGGGCACAACCCAGTGGGGGGCATGCAAAAGGCAGCTGATCAATGTTTTTCTCTCATCGAAGTTTCTAACTTTCTATCCCTCTCCTTTCCTCTCTGTAAAAAATCAATAAAATATATTTTTTTAAAAAGAAAACTAATATCTACCAGTGTTTAAGTACCAGAAACTGCACCTGACCTTTAGAGTACCTCTTTCATGTAATGATCCTATAAGGTGAGTGGCGTTGTCTCCATTTTTTTTTTTAATGATTTCATTTGAACCAAACTGATATGCAGGGAAGCAAGATGTCCTTGTCTCCATTTTTGATAAGAGGAAAGGAAGGCTCAGAGAGCTTACTCCATGTGATACACACACAGCTTTATAAGTAGACAGGCCAGCATTTGAACCCGTGCAATCTGGTACCAACGTGGGACCACCCAGAGCTGCCCCAAACTAGGGCCAAAAGTAATGAGTTCTTTAAAAAAAAAAAAAAAAAAAAAAAAGAGTGCTCTTGATTAACCAGGAAGAATGTGGCACCAACATGTTTGCTCACAGGGTCATATGTTAATTCCATGCTACTGCAGAAAGTCATACTCTGACTCTGCCTATGAACCCACGCTCAGACTGTGCTTAGCAATCCAGCTCCAACAAAGCAACAGTGAGGCCACGGGCCCCAGACACTGGAGGGGCTGACCCACTCGGACTTGGAAAGTTGATAGGCGGAGAGCCGGGGGGAAACAAGAAGCAGGTGGTAGGCTAGCATGGCCAAGTTAGATATTTTGGAGGCGTATCAGTTGTCACAAAAACATTATGGGGGAAGTGGAACTACTGTACACTTGAGAGAGAACCACCATTAACTGACACGGTCTGTTTATACCAGCTTTCCCTGCCTCGAACACTTGCTATTTCTGCCGCACAGACATGCTGTGCCCAGTAACTTTAGGATGGCACTTAATCACTACAGAGCCAGACAGCTGGGAGCTCCCTGCCCTGACAGAACAGGTTCGACTGGTGGCCTTGCCTGCTGCCAGGCGGCTCCCACGGCAAGGTCTAGAGCGATGCTTTCAACTTCCCCGGAGCCTGGTCTGTGGTCACCTTTCCCCGTAGCTGTGTGAGCCTTTCGTCAGGGAGGAGTGCTTATACCTCACCCTTGGTCGATGGGGAAGTTCTTTCCATTTCAATGGTAAGCATTCGCCGGGTTTCTGTCTCTTAGTGTCCTTAGATCCTCTGCACCAAAGTAAGTGTTGCTATGGAATCGATTTGTGCACACCACTCCTAATGTCACATCAGCTATTCGTTAGTAATAATGGGATAAAAAGAAGGAGAGGGGGAGGATCTTCCCCCATATTGTCTCAATTCTAGGAAAAGGGCCCCAGAAGCTCCACGGATACAGACAATGGAAAGGTCACAGAAAACTAACAACATAATGTGATGTAAATAAGGAGAAGTGGGTAATAAATTGGATGGTCTGAGGAGCTTCTTAAAATACCATCACAAATGCCACAGAATGAAAGCATGGACATACTTCCATAGTTTAAAAATCAAAGGGCACAAAAGGGTAGAGAGTGATGCCTCCCTCCCACCCCAATGTCACGGACACCTAGTTCCTACCCACTCTCTCGCTCACCGAGGAAACCAGTGTGACTTAGTCTATTGCATGTCTTTCCACAGATATTTTATGACTATACTGGCAAATATATATTATCACAATTCATTTTAAAACATTACTACATATATAAAAGCCTTCCCTCTCAGATTAAAGTATCACTTAAATATTTTTAAGTCGCAGATATTAGATTTTTTATATCTTTTTTTTTATTTCAGAGAAAGAAGGAAGAGGGAGATATAAATATCAATGATGAGAGAATCATCCATCAGCTGCCTCCTGCACGCCCCTACTGGGGATCTCGCCTGCAACCAGGGCATGTGCCCTCGACTGGAAATTGAACTGTGATCTCCTGGTTCATAGGTCAATGCTCAACAACTGAGAAACACCAGTCGGGCAGCAATTAGGTTTTATTTTTATTTCAAAATGAAGAGTTTTGAAATTCACAGGTGAACTCCTTCACTCATAAAAATTTGCCCACATTCAAAAGTTAAATTGTTTACCTCCAGAAATGAAGTTGGTCACCGGCATGCAGCAACAGTTTCCTTAGGATTATTTTGTCCTTGATTACTCAGAGGCAATAGGACAATTACTCACTTCCTCTATTGATCTCGACAAATGCAATCTGATTTCTTCATATAAAAAAAAAAAACAGAAGTCCGGAAAATCTGTACTGCATCTACTTAAGTATTCAAAGATTTTCATACTGAATTTTTTATCAGAATCACAACAGTCTTCAATACATAATAATTAGCTCATCAAATGACATTAGAATTCAGACCGGGGAAGCATCTTGAAACAGAGAGTAAATATCCCTCAAAGAGATAAATGTTTTCTCACAATTATAAGCAACCACATCACAATGTTAGTATTTGGTATAACCCAGGACATCATATATTGACAAACTAAATTTCTTAGTGCATTTCAAAGCAACACTGAAACCCAAAGAGGCAGTACAAAAATCACACGGCATGCTATGAGGTGATGTTGCCTTTTCTGAACCATCACCAATTGAACCAGATTTCGGTAACGCGAAATGAAACAACACAGCATAGCTCGGCTCCAATGACTAAAAGCTTGGGATGAGTTTAAAAAGTACATATCAGCAAAGGAAAATTCCACTGCTGTTTCTAAGCCTTAAGATAAAGGTGACTGAGCTCCTAAGAACACCAAGTACTCCTCAGAAAATGTATTCTCAATGCCCATTTCCTTTCTCTGCACTTGAGTATGTACTTAGGAGCCTGTCAAAGCTACCTTCGAAATGCATTTCGCATCGCACTGTAATGAATTGGATAGAGGGGCTCTGAAATCAAAATATTTTCAAGACTACATACTAGAAAGGCGATCTTCATTCGCCTTCCGGCTCAGAGTCCATCGCCAAAATGACAACGTTCTTGAACACCACACTCTGCTCTCTGCTCTCTGCTCAGGAAACCCCCTCGCTTAACTCCAGCCGCGGCTTCAGACATTTGTCACCAACCGACACAAACCACAGAGCTCAAGAACGGCCAGGCACCCAGGCCCGCGATGATACCTGGAATTGGCAACAACCAAACTCACTCTGGGACCTGGTCGTGTTTCAGTTCAGCCGATGCCCCCTGAGAAGTCCAGGGCTAACCTCGGTGGCCAAGAGCCTGGGCTATCGACAGCCGATCCAGAAAGCCCTGAGGAAGCAAGGCCCCAGGCCAAGGGTAATTTTCACATTAAAGATTAAGGATGTTGCTTTCCATTCTCTGCTGAACGGATATGGAGTGGAGAGATCGCTCCAGGGGAGGCGATCCAGTAAAACGCTGCCTGTGGGGAACAGTGGCGAAGCGGGCTCAGGACGCCACCCTGGACTTGAACTTGGCTGAATTCAATTCAACACGGGCATAGTTGGCTCCACTTGGGAGTCATGCAGGGGGCGCAGTCGGGGGTCTGGAGGGGGGAGGGGAGGAGGATTCAGCTTGCGGCAGAAGATTTGCACTGGCTTCTGTGCACGTGGCACATGTGCCATGAAATCCAGAAAAGGATGGGGCGGCACCGGCCCACCCTTCACAACAAAAGAAGGCTGCCGCCCGAATGCGAGCCACGACTTTCCACACACTCACGGACGTGTCTTGCAAGTCGTGCCCGGGTTACAATCGGAGCAAAACAAAAGCTCCTCTCCGCCTGGGGAAGGCAAGGAGCTGGCTCTCACTCCCCACCTGGACGCAAGGCTGAAAGGCGTGCGGACGGGGCTGAGCGCCGCCCCGGGTCCTGACCCCCACTCACCTCTGCCCCCCTTTCCTTCCCCAGAGACCGGGGAAACACAGACCTCAGAAGGGGATGCCCGGACAGGTCGACCATGGACGTGGCATCCGGCAGGCCCCACCGGCCCCTACCGAGCCAAGCCCTCAGCCCTTGTCCTCACCCTCGCGGTGGCCTGACTCCTAGGGGGACGCGGTCCCTGGCGAAGTCACCCACTCCTGCCAGGTCCCACACACCCCGCTGAGCTGAGCTGGGGCGGGGGTCCGGGTCGCGACGGGGGGGGGGGTAAGCCAGATCGGAGAGGGGGGGGGAGAACCGGGCCACCTCTGTGCCTTCCCTTTTCCTGGTTCCCCATGAAGGGACGTCGAAATGGGGTGGGACTCTTTTTAACGGTCACAGAAACCCAGCAAATGCAGACAGTTGACCTTGGGAGCCAACCCGGTCTCAGCGGGAAAAGGAAGGGAACACGTTGAGAGTGAAGGCGAGCACAGGGAAGCACGAGGGAGGGGTAGCGCGGCGGCCGGGCCGCCCCGGGGGGTGTCGGGCGGTGGGCTCGGGTGGGGGTGCTCACCATAGATCATGGCCAGCCCGGTCTCGTGCAGGAAGCGCACCCGGCGGTGCTTAAAGAGCCAGATGGTGAGGATGGTGAGCGTGAGCAGCAGGATGAAGGTGAGCAGGCTCACGCTGTCCTGCCGGTGGCTCTCCTCCGCCTCCTTCTCGGTGGCCAGCTCCTCCATGGCGCTGCTGTCCTCAGCCGCCGCCCCAGAGGAGGAGGCCGCGGCCGCGACACGCAGCCCCCGACCCAGCAGCAGCGGCAGCAGCGGCCACAGCCACGGTGGCAGCGCCGGGGCTGCCCGCCCCCAGCCGGGGCGCGCCGCGTCCCCCCCGGGCTCCATGGTCTCCCCGCTGCCCGCGCCTCCCGCGCGCGCGGATCAGCAGCCCGCGCCGTCGGTGGGTTGACTTGGCGCCGCCGACCTGCCTGCCGGAGTAGCGGTGGCCGCCGCAGCTCCTCCTCCCTCTGGCGCCCGATCGGGGGAGGGGAGCGCGCAGTGCGCAGGATCCCCAAGCACCGCCCCCCCAACCTCCCCGCCCGCGCACCTGTTCGGCCCCCAGCCGCACGGGGCTGGAGCAGGGTTGGCCTTGGTCTTCTGACCCACTAGCCGGCCCGCCAGCCCCTGGCCTCTCTGCGCCCCTCCCCCGCCCCGGTCCTGGCGTACCTGGCCAGGCCGTCTGGGTTCGGGGAGTCCCAGAATCTTCCAGGTTTCATTCAAACCGCTGCTCTAGTCTGCCACAAAATGAGGACCCACAAGGGGTCGGGATGTGGGGAGAGCTTTCAAATGCATCCTTTTAGCCCTAATCGGTGTGGCTCAGTGGATACAGCGTCGGCCTCCGGACTGAAAGGTCCCAGGTTCGATTCCGGTCAAGGGCATGTACCTTGGTGGTGGGCACATCCCCAGTGGGGGGTGTGCAGGAGGGGGCTGATCGATGTCTCTCTCTCATCGATGTTTCTGACTCTCTATCCCTCTCCCTCCCTCTCTGTAAAAAAAAAAAAATCAAAAAAATATTTATTAGAAAAAGAAAGAAATACATCCTTTACCACTTGGGAAATAGACTGACTTCTTAATTCAGGGAAAGGGGTTGAAGGAACTGAACATCTGCCATTCCAGGTAGATGAGCAGCAGGGAGGCGGCGGGGGGAGGGGTGGAGGGGTGGGGATTAGCCCGGTGATCCTTTTACCTTGACCTTTTGGTAGCCCAGGAAATCTTGGGAGGGTTGTTAGGACCAGGCCCACTTCCGGAAGAAAAAAATAATCATCAAGTGTCTGAAACATAAAACCTCTTGGAAGAAATGCTCAAGAGCTAGAATTTTCAATTCATCGTGATCTTCTGGTCAAGGAAGAAAAGAGACCAAGTTGTGAAATCACCGAAGTCCCAGTGCCTAGCACTGCATTCAGAAAGTGTTTATTGAAACGCATACCAACTGCCCAGATTTCTCTCCCCGAGGCGTTTGCACTTTTAGGAGGATTCGTTGAAGAAAGCAACGCTTAGCTAATAGGGTAGGCATGGCATTAGGTAGGAAAGGTATTTAGGCCAGGGGTTAGCAAACTGCAGCTCGGGAGCCACATGCAGCTCTTTGGCCCTTTGAGTGTGGCTCTTCCACAAAATCCCACGGCCTGGGCGAGTCTATTTGGAAGAAGTGGCGTTAGAAGAAGTTTCAGTTTAAAAAAATTGGCTCTCAGAAGAAATTTCAATCATTGTCCTGTTGATATTTAGCTCTGTGGACTAAGGAGTTTGCTGACCACTGATTTGGGCTATGGTAGCCTTCCTGGTTCCTCTCTAAGTGAACAAACACTCTGGCAAGCCTGCTTCGGATCTTCTTTAGCAGAACCACTTTATGTAGACTTTAGCTCTAGTCTCTTCTATTCCTCTAGAGTCTAGACTGTCACTCAGCCCCTGCAAAAAATCACATGCCTTGAAGTTCCAAGCACGTTCCTAATGGAATAGCAAACACTAAAAATCTGGATGGTGACAGAGAAAGTTATACAATAACGGGAAAACTGGATCTAATTTCTGGAGGCGCATTAAAATCCATGTTTGCTGAAAACTGGCCATATTGATCATCACATTTAATATCACACCCATTTGGGTCTCCAAAAGTTAAAAACAGCAACTTCTCTCTGTATAGCTCACACTGAGAACAACTCAGGAGCTACCTTAAGAGTCCAAAATTCTTAGTGCGTGTAGTAGATTGTATTTTCCAAAATGCCCACAGCCATATTCCAATCCCACATGCTCTTGCAGGACCCGTCACTCACCCGTCAATACATGGCATCTCTGTTCCCAACCCTTGAACTTAAGTGGACCCCCGTGACTGCCTCAAAGAATAGAATGTGGCAATGGAGACTGATAACTTGTGAAGCGAAGTCAAAAAAGGCAATCTACTTTCAACCTGGCTCACTCTCATGCTATTGTTCTCCACTCACTCTGGAGCCCTGAGCGTCCATGGACGAAATGTAGACCACCCTGAGACATCACCTCACACCTGTGAGAATGGCTATCATCAAAAAGACCAGAGATAACAAATGCTGATGAGACTGTGCAGAAAAGAAAACCCTTGGGCAGTCTTGATGGGAATGTAAATTGGTGCGGCCACTCTGAAAAACAGTTTAAGGTTCCTTAAAAAATTAAAATTAGAGCTACCATATGATCCAGCAGTCCCATTTCTAAGTATACACTGAGTGGCCAAGATTATTATGATCTCTGAAAGCATAATAATCTGGCCACTCAGTATATCTTACCTAATAATAGACAAACATGTAAATTGACCATACCTCTGCTATGCCCACAGCCAATCAGAGTATGCAAATTAGAAAGCCAAAGATGGCCACCCAGCTGCTCCAGGCACAGAATGTCTGGGCAAGGTAGGACGCCTGCTATGAGAGGGAGGGTGGGGGTGAAGGGATCTACAGGAACAGAGTGCCAAGCAAAGACAAGACTGCAGGCCTGGGTTCCAGGTGCCAGAGGAAAACTGGTGCTGGAAACCAAAGGAAGGAAGGCCTATTGCATGAATCTCTTTGTGCATATATGTATATATACTAGGGGCCTGGTGCATGAATTCCTGCATGGGTGGGGTCTGGCCAGCCTGGCCAGGGGGAGGGGACATGTGGGGTTGACTGGACTGCCTACTGGTCGAACTCCTGGTCGAGGGGACAATTTGCATATTAGGCTTTTATTATATAGGATATACACTGAGTGGCCAGATTATTATGCGTTCAGAGATCATCCTCATCTGCCCACTCAGTGTATATCCAAAGGAAATGAAAATAGCATCTCAAAGAGATATCTGTACTCCAGTGTTTTTTAGTCACAATAGCTAAGACATAGAAAGTGTCTATCAATGGCTAAATGGGTAAAGAATATCACACACACACACACACACACAATGGACTATTCAACCATGAGAAAGCAGGAAATCCTGCCATTTGCAACACATGGATGAACCTTGAAGATGTTGTATTAAGTGAAATAAGTCAGACACAGAAAGACAAATACTGCATTATGTCAGAGGGTAAAATGGTGATTGCCAGGGCCCAATGGTGGGGAAATGGGGAGCTGTTGGTCAAACTTCCATTTATGAGATGAATAAATTCTGGGGAACTAATGCACAATGTGGTGATTATAGACAACACTATACTGTATTCTTGCAAGTTGCTGAGAAAGTAGACCTTCGATGTTCTCACCCCAAAAATGAAATGATAATTCTGTGACATGATGGAGGTGTTAGCTAACACTATGGTGGTAATCATACTACAATATACGTGTATCAAATCAACATGTTGTATACCTTAAACTTACACAGTGGTATATGTCAATTATAACTCAATAAATGTAGAAAATAAAAAACAAATCTACCTTAGCATTGCTGTGCTGGAGAAACCACATAGAAACAGAAATAAACACCACAGGATCCCCAGCTGTTTAAATGTTCTCAGGCCATATACCGCATACATGAATGAGTGAGCTTTCAAATTATTTAATTCCCAGCCGCAATCTTACTGTAAACATAAACAACAAAGCATCACCCAGCTGACCCTAATCAATGCCTGAATCTATGAGATACTACTAAAATGATTTATGTTACAGTATTTTAAGCTGCTATGCTTAAGAGTGATTTATTCCAGAGTGATTGGTATCCAGAAGAGTATTTATAGTATAAAGCTGTTGCCTCAGGTAGAATATGAAAAGATTATTTCCAACACAAATATACTCCAAAGAAAACACTCCATTATCTATACATATTTATGTATGAAAACTAACCTATACAATACAAGGGCTCTGATTCCAGTTAACACAGAACAATAACAAATACAGACAACAATAATCTGAATGCAGCAATAAACCTGAACAGAAGGCATGGAGCAACTACTTAAGGACTTTTAAACATGAATTGTACCAGATGAATTGAGGATGAATACCAGAATTTGAAGTATAACAACTGGCAGTGAATTTACTCTTTCTTCCTTCCAGTAGCCCCTGTACTGGACTTAAGGCAGCCCAAGTCCCATAAGGGGGCATCAACATGGACAGAGAGCACCAGTAAGAGTAGAAAATAGACCTAAAGTTCAAAGAAAGTAAAAAGACCACCATTTTTTTTCCAATTCTCTCACACCTTAGACAATAGGCAATCTCCCTTTAACAGTGACAATGGAGGGAGCAGTACTATGAAGTGCTTAAAATGCTAAGGGATAGAGGACCCTTTCGCTATGGTTGGAGTAGCTAAGCTTCCCAAATATGGGGGCAACCCCCAATTGATATATTCCCCTCTTTGTCCTGCTTCTTGGCCCCAGATACAGGCAAAGTTGCAAGAAGTGCAAAGCAGACAGAAGTAAACAAAGACTCAGATTTCTTGCCAAAGGAGCAAAATGGGGAACTCCAAAGAACTGCAAAGTAGTAGAAAGATTATGGAGGGGGAGGAGTTTGGGGAAAAGAATCCTATCAAGTCATTATGAACTCCCAGATTCACCTTGACCTGCATGGCGTTCTAATCTTAAACAACATACCAAAGACTGATAATTGAACTAGGAATCAGATCACCCTAGACTAGCCCCTGAATAAAACATCTGTGAGACAATTCTAAATAACACTGCAAAGTTTTGAAAACACAAGTGACTTTGGAGCAATGATCCACAAAAGGCAGATCAGAACTTGTGATCTGGACTCAGCCATGTTGACTACAAACGAAAACAAATATATGAATGTTTCTCATTAGGATTACAACAAGATATAAGACCCCACAGCACACTATTAAATATGTCCAGGATACAAGCCAAAAAATTTCAGCACATGAAAAACCAAAAAATCTCAACTACCAGTTGCCTATTGAGGAGGCAATCAATGGACACCAAATGCTGAGATGGCATGACGCAAATGTTTGAATTATCTAAAAAATAATTTGAAGCAGGTGTTATAAAAAATGTTTCAATGAGAGCAAACAATCTTGAAATGAGTGTAAAGATAGGAAGTCTCAGCAAAGGAGTGAGATAAAAGAAGAACCAAGTTGAAATATTATAACTGAAAATATAATAACTGAAATTTTAAAGGTAACTAGATGGGCTCAATAACAAAATGAGGATGAACGAGTCAGTAAATGTGAAGATAGAACAAGAGAACTTATCCAACCTAAACAACACAGAGGAAAACTTGAGAGGTAAATGAGCATAACCATAAGGATCTGTAGAATAATAACACGAGGTCTAACATCCGTGCCTTTGGAATCTCAGGAAAGGAGAAAGGGTGTAATGCAGAAAAAATATGTGCATATATAAAAACTGAAAAGATTCCAAATGTATCAAAAGGCATAAAACTGCAGATTCAAAAACCTTAGCGGAGAAACCAAGATGGCAGCATAGGTAAACACCTGAACTGCTACCTGGCACAACAATTTCAAAACTACAACTAAAAGACAAAACGGACATCATCCAGAACCATAGGAAGGCAGGCTGAATGGAAATTCTACAACTAGAAGGGAAGAGAAAAGCACACTGAGACTCAGAGGAGCTGCAGAAGTAAAGGCAGAGGTACAGGAACACACATGCGGAGAAGGCTGGCAACTGACTACATGGCTGTCTTTCTCAGTCTGCAGGGAGACATAAACTCCTGACTGCTCTGAACTCCAGTTCCAGGTGAGATTCTGGGGACCCAGACTCATACCGGGAGAAACTGGACTGTCTGGCAGCAGGTGAAACTCAAGGTTGTCTTTCTCTCACAGGTACATGCAGCAATTACCACAGGACACTGAGACCCAGGGATCTCTTAGGGCAGGGCTGACAGGAAACCATTGCTGTTTGCTCTGCCCTGAGACTCCACCTCAACCAAGCTGAGCACAGAGGCTTTTGCATATGAATGGCCTGGTCCTTCGAATTCTAAATTTACCTAACAAATTGCAGCTGAGTCAGTGAGACCCAGAATATCCAAAAGAAGGCCTCAGGCCCCACAGCAGCTTGCATTGCTTTACAGCTGGGCCTCATCTAGGTACCTCCAAACCCAAACAAAGAAGAGGAATCTGCAAATATCTCCATATCTCCTTCTGAGTGGCCTCAGGCAGAGGCTAAATTAGCACCTCCTTGGAGATCCAAGAGCCAGTATACCCAGGGTCAGAGTAGGACCATCCAAATTACAACTCCTCAGATCCATAAGGAACACACTCAGGGGGCAGATTCAGTGAGCACCAAAGCCTCACAGAAGCAAGTCTTGTCTCATAAGAGTGCCTCCAGCACAGAAGTTCGCCCATTGTAGACAGAGTTAATCCTCATGGCCAGTTGGCCTGGAGGTCAATTCCTCCCAGTGATACCAATGACAATCAAGGCTTAACTACAACAAGACTGTACACAGAGCCCACAAAGGGGTGCACCAAGAGTGTCCACCTCAGGTAACTGGGGAGGCTGAGCCACTGGACCCTATAGGACACCTAGCACACAAAGCCACTCTATCAACTCAGGGAAGCAGCCAAAATGTGGAGACAAAGAAACAGAACACAAATGAAAGAAATGGAGGAAAGCAAACGACTGGATATAGAGTTCAAAACCATGGTTATAAGGTTTTTCAAGAATGTTCTAGAAAAGGCCGATAAATTTAGTGAGACCCTCAAGGATATGAAAAAGGACCAATTAGAAATTAATCATACACTGACTGAAATAAAAAATAATATATAGAGATCCAACAGCAGACTAGAGGATCACAAGAATCAAAGATTTAAAGTCAAAGATTTAAAATACAAAGAAGCTAAAAACACCCAACCAGAAAAGAAAAAAGAATTCAAAAATGTGAAGATAATGTAAGGAGCCTCTGGGACAACTTAAAGCATATTAACATCAGAATTATGGTGGTGCCAGAAGAAGAGAGAGAGCAAGATACTGAAAACCTATTTGAAGAAAAAATGACTGAAAACTTCCCCCACCTGGTGAAAGAGATAGGCTTACAATTCCAGGAAGCACACAGAACCCCAACCAAAAGGAATCCGAAGAGGACCACACCAAGACACATCATAATTAAAATGCCAAGAGCAAAAGACAATGAGAGAATGTTAAAAGAGCAAGAGAAAAACAGTAATTACCTACAAGGAAGTACCCATCCGACTGTCAGCTGATTTCTCAACAGAAACTATGCAGGCCAGATGGGAGTGGCAAGAAATATTCAAAGTGATGAATAGCAAGAACCTTCAACCCAGCAAAGCTATCATTCAGAATTGAAGGTCAGATAAAGAGCTTTACAGATAAGAAAAAAACTAAAGGAGTTCATCACCGCCAAACCAGTATTATATGAAATGCTGAAGGGTATTCTGTAAGAAGAGGAAGAAGAAGAAAAAGGTAAAGATAAAACTTATGAACAACAAATACATATCTATCAACAAGTGAATCTAAAAATCAAGTGAATAAAAAATCTGATGAAAAGAATAAGCTGGTAAATATAATAAAATCAGGGGCATAGAAAGGGATTGGACTGACAATTCTCAGGGGAAAGAGGTGAGGCGGGGGTTCAGGGAGAGACTGAAACAAAAATCATACACCTATGGATGAGGACAGTGGTGGGGGGTGGTAAGGGCAGAGGGTGGGGTAGGAACTGGGTGGAGGAGAGCTATGGGGGAAAAAAGAGGAAAAATTGTAATAATCTGAGCAATAAAAAATTTATATTAAGAAATAATCTAAATTGTAAAAAAAAAAAAAAAGGAACCTTAGCAAAAGCCAAAGAGGAGAAAATCATATGAATCAATGCTCAGACGTATTATATTTAAACTATTGAAAAGAAAATATATTTAAAGCAGAAAAAGAAAAATGACACATTATATTTAGGGTAATAATCCAAATGACTATGAATTTCTCATCAGGAACCAAGGAGGTCATAAAGAAGTGCACAATATCTTTAAAGTGTTGAAAGAACTGTCAACTCAAAATAATATGCCCAGTAAAAATAGCTTTCAGGAATTAGAGTCAAATAAAGATATTCTCCAAAGAAGGAAACATAAGAGAATCCATTGCCAGCAGGCCTGTTAGAAAAGGATGGCTGAGCCGAGACCGGTTTGACTCAGTGGATAGAGCATCGGCTTGTGGACTGCAAGGTCCCAGGTTCAATTCCGGTTGGGAGCATGTACCTTGCTTGCGGGCACATCTCGATTATGGGGCATGCGGGAGGCGGCTAATCGATGTCTCTCTCTCATCGATGTTTCTGACTTTCTATCTCTCTCCCTTCCTCTCTGTAAAAAATCAATAAAATATATTTTTTTAAAAAAAGAACAGGATGGCTGAGAGAAATTCTTCTCTTCACCAGTTCTTCAAAATATATATATTTTTATTTAAAACAAAAGTTATAACTGTCTAATGGGATGTCAAAGTGTGTGGATATATTTCGTGTTTAAAAACATGCACCCCTATGTTCATTGCAGCACTATTCAACATGGCCAAGATATGGAGACAACCAAAGTGGCCTGCGGTAGTGGACCGGATAAAGAAGAAGTAATACATATACACAATGGAATACTACTCAGCCATAAGAAAGGATGAAATACTGCCATTTGCAACAACATGGATGGACCTTGAGAATATTATGCTAAGCAAAATAAGTCAGTCAAAAAAAGCTAATATGTGTGATATAACACTGAAACTTGGGAACACACACAGGAGTATGGTAGTTGCCAGAGGGAAGGGGATTGTGAGTGAAAGGGATTCTACTATATGGTGACAGGAGAATATTTGACTTTGGGTGGTAGACACATGGTGCAATATACAAATCTTGTAACATAGAAACCCACATCTGAAACCTACATAATTAATTATATCAGTGTCACCCCAATAAATTTAATTTTTAAAAGGGAAAGGAAAAAAGCAAGAGAAAAGAATACCTATCTATATCATAAAAGGCCTGTGGCCATAACACCATGAGGCCGTAACGACCAAACGACCAGTCACCAGGAGGTGCATGGAGCACCTCATGGGCCCTCCCCTCACCCCATCCTACCCTATGGGGCGCCAGCAATGTCGGCAGAGCATCGTGGGGCACTGGCAGTGTTTGCAGAGTGTGCGAGATATAGCGGGGTGGCAGACATGGCCCTGATGGCAGGCTAGGCCTGGGGAACCCTCTAGTGTAGATAGAAGACACAAGCAAGCACAACATAAAGGGAGGAGAATAAAGGATCCTATATGTTAATATGGTTTCTATATTTTACTTGAATTAGTAAATATTGATTCTATGTAGATTGTAAAAACTTGAGTGTGTCTCTTATATTCCCTAGACTATACAAAAAAATAAATTAAATGAAATACTAAAAAAATGCTCAGAGAAATTTTAAAAGAAGTGGGAAAGGAGAAATAAAGGAACAAAAACAAAAAACAAAAAAAAACAGAGGGAACAAAGAGAAAACAAATAATAAAATGGTAGACCTAAATCCAAACATATCAATAACTACATTAAGTATAAATGGTCTAAATAAAACAATTAAAAGAGAGGTTGCCATAACGAATAAAAGAACATCCCAAAATGAATGCCTACAAGAAACTCAAATATTCTGACGCAGGTAGGTTTAAAATAAAATTATGGAAACATATATCACATAAATATTAATAATAGAGAGCTTGAGTGACTTTCTGAATATCAAACAGGTTATACTACCCAGAAAAGAAAATTATGAAGCATGAAGAGGGACATTATATCTGCATAACTGATCTATCCACCAAGAAGACATTACATTCTATACCTGCATTAGTTTTCTATTGCTGCATAACAAATTACCACGAAGTGAGTGACTTCAAACAACGTACATTTATTATCTCACATTTTCTGTAAGTCAGAAGTCAAGGAACAGCTTACCGTATTTTCCGGTGTATAAGACAACTGGGCGTATAAGACGACCCCCAACTTTTCCAGTTAAAATACAAAGTTTGGGATATACCTGTCCTATAAGACGACACCCGGCGTATAAGATGACCTCCGACTTTTGAGAAGATTTTCCTGGGTTAAAAAGTCATCTTATACACCAGAAAATACGAGTAACTTGAGTTCTCTGCTTCAGGGTGTCTGCAATCCAGGTGTCTGCTAAGGGTGCAGTCTCATCATGAGTTTGGGGAAAAATCCACTTCTAAACTCACTCAGGTCTTTGGCATAATTCACTTCCTTGCAGCAGTATGACTAAGGGCCCCGAACTGTTTCTGGCTATCCTTTGGCAGCCATCCTCAGGCTTCAGAGGTCACCTGCTCTTCCTAGGGGCTGGCTGAAGTTCCTCGCCACATGTGTTTCCTCTACTTACTTCATCAATCCAACCAAGATCTCTCTCACTGTGATGTGTTCAAATGGAGCCTTACATAATGCAAAACAATTATGGGAGTGGCATTTCATCTTTATCAAAAAACATAATCAAGCCAAGACCGGTTTGGCTCAGTGGATAGAGCGTCGGCCTGCAGACTGAAAGGTCCCAGGTTCGATTCCGGTCGGGGGCATGTACCTTGCTTGCGGGGTATGGGGCATGCAGGAGGCAGCTGATCAATGTCTCTCTCTCATTGATGTTTCTGACTTTCTATCCCTCTCCCTTCCTCTCTGTAAAAAATCAGTAAAATATATTTAAAAAAAAAAACATAATCAAGAGAGAGTCATCCCATCACCTTGACCATAGTCTACTGGGTAGAAACCAGTCCCAAGCCCTGCCCCCACTCAATGAGACAGGATTACATAAAAGCATGAACATCAAGAGGTCAGTTCACTGGGACTCATCTTCTTCACCCAATTCTAGATCTGTATCATTTCACACCAGAGCTTTAAAATACCTGAAGCAAAGGCAGACAGAACTGAAAGGAAAAATAAAAATGTCCACAATAAGAGTTGGAGATTTCAATACTCCTCTCTTAGTAAGAGATAGAACTAGTAAACTGAACACCAACCATGATTTCGAGTTGAACAATCTCATCAACCAACTAGATCTAAATTGATATTTTATTTTATTTTTTTTAATATATTTTATTGATTTTTTACAGAGAGGAAGGGAGAGGGATAGAGAGTTAGAAACATCCATGAGAGAGAAACATCGATCAGCCGCCTCCTGCACGCCCCCTACTGGGGATGTGCCCGCAACCAAGGTACATGCCCTTGACCGGCATCGAACCCAGGACCTTTCAGTCCCCAGGCCGACGCTCTATCCACTGAGCCAAACTGGTTTCGGCCTAAATTGATACTTTAGAATGCTCCACCCAACAACAGCAGAATACACATTGTCTTTAAGAGCACGTGGGAAGGAGTCTGAAATCAGGTTCTCAGGGCTCAACTCAAGGTGTCAGCTGCGCTGGTTCACTTTGGAGGCTCTAGAGAAGAATCCTTTCCCTGCCTTTTCCAGGTTATGAAATGCCTCGTGGCCCCTCCCTCCATCTTCAAAGCCAGCAGTGTAGCATCTTGCTTCCATTGTCGCATCTCTTACTTCTTTCTGCCTTTGACCTTCTTGCCTCCCATTTTGAAGACTCTGGTGATTAGACTTAGGGCCAACTCAGACCATCCAAGTAATCTCCTCATCTCAAGACGCTTAACTTAATCACTTCATGTGAATTCTTGATCATCTACTTTATTTAGAACTCATGCCTTCTTTTTTAAAAAATATATTTTATTGATTTTTTACAGAGAGAAAGGGAGAGGGATAGAGAGCTAGAAACATCGATGAGAGAGAGACATCGATCAGCCGCCTCCTGCACGCCCCCCCACCAGAGATGTGCCTGCAACCAAGATACCTGCCCCTGACCGGAATCAAACCTGGGACCTTTCAGCCTGCAGGCCGACGCTCCATCCACTGAGCCAAACCGGCCACGGCTCATGCCTTCTTAGTTATCATTTGTGTTTGTCTACTATATTTTCTGTCCCTTCTTACTTTTGTTGCTTTGTGTCTATAGAATATCAACCGGCAAAATCCACCTACTTGATCTGTGTTAGTAAACATGTGTAGTACAAATTCAGTACAGTCCTAAGAAACTGAAAGGGTTTAAATGTCTTTGATAATAAGTCACATGTCCCAAATTAGATAAAAGGTACTTCTAAATATAAAGAAAAGGTTTGAGATATTTTCACCTATTGTATCAACCCCAAATCAGAGCTCTTCATTCTTTTTTTTTTTCTGTTTCCAAAGACCAAACTCCCTCTGCTCAATTTCAAAATATAATCTCCTTTCAGAATCTCTAGAAGAAAAGCAAAGTCATTTCTAGGCACTCATAGTTTTGTTTTATGCTTCTCATTATACGCGTTGAGATTTCTCTACATGTGAGTCATTTAAGCAAAGCCTTGGGAAATCTCCAGGTTCTTTTTTAATTATCTTGAAGTAATATGAAAATATTTAAGCAAATGCTAGAGAGAATGTCCTTATTAGCAAGATGTTCTCCAATGAAAAAGAGCTTATTATCAGCTCGAGATACTCCTTGAGGCTCTTATGAACCGTTCAGGTTTGGCCCTTCTAGCTGCCTGCTTCTATCTCACTCCATTAAGCAGAATGAAGGTATTGCATGGTTTAGCTCTTTCTGGGCAGCCTCCAAATTTGGGCTTCCATCCAGGGCTCCGACTGCAGTGCAGCACTCTGTGAATTGCTGACAGCTAAGGTCAAAAGGCTCCTGAGGAACCTTCGTGGATGTGTTGACTACCTCAGGTATAAAGAAATGATCCTTTCATCAATGCAAGTGAGGCAGAAAGTCACAGGAAGACCCGGGCACTTCATGCCTGTACAAACCCACACAGACTCTATGTTTATAACTCAGTAGCCATATCAGAAAAGTGCTGCCTTAGACTCTAGTTAGGGGTGAGCCATAATATGCCTTAGGGGCCCCTTCCATGGGTATCCTTCTTTGCGTAGCAGCTGTAAACCTCTGCCTGTGATATGTGGAGGAAAACCAATCAGTGGTTCGTTAGAAGTACTTTCGCTATAAGTAGCAGAATACCCGTCTCTCGATGGCTGAAACAAAGAGGAATTTATGTTGTTTATATAACAAGCGTTCTCTGCATAGGAAGGTGTTAGTGCGGGTTCAGTGCCTCAAGGATGTAACGCCTGCATCTCCACATAACCCAGTCTTTATAACTGAGAGACAGTACTGCAGCTCCAACCAGCAAATCCGACTTCAGAGCAGAAATATGAGAAAAGGGCCGCTGTGACCTCTAGCATCCACCCCCTCATTTTTTTTTACTTCGTTAACATTTTCATTTACTTTTTTTTTTCTTCTGCAGCCTTTTTGCTTTCATCAAGAAAGCAAAAGCTTTTCCAGACTTTCTCCCTGAGGCCCAGAGCGCTTCTTTCTGCTTGAGTCTCATTGCCCGGAGCTTAAGTGGCCACCTCTGGCTGCATGAGAGAGCGGGAAAATAAGGAACAGGTTTGTCACAGTTGGCTTAAGGCAGTTGTGAATCTGCTGCAACGAAAAAAGCATCAAGGATCCATTAGCTGTGAAGAAGGTACTTACACCAAAATCTTGGTAACGTATACCAACCTCTGCCTCGGCAAAACGGTTCAGGGACATTGTACCCAATTGTAAGGCAACCGATATTTGCCGGGGCCTTTGTTCAGAATGTGACATGGAGGGCTGCTACTGTACCTGCTAAAAAGGATTCTTGTCCTATATTCAGTCACATACTAGTAAAATGGAATGACATGCAGTCAGGTGCCTCGTAATGATGGAGGCACATTCTCAGAAACGTGTTGTTAGAACAAAACAGAAACAGGCCTGCATACATGGAATAGACTGACAGCTTTCGGAGGGCTGGGTGGCTGGGGGGCTGCAGGAAAGAAGGTGAAGGGATTAAATTTTAAAAAACATACATACATAACGCATGGACACAGACAATAGTGTGGCAATAGCCAGAGGGAAAGGGGTAGGGGCGAGGTGGAGGTGGGCAGAGGCAGTGGAAAAGGGGTATGAAAAGGGACTTGGCTTTGGATGATGGGAGCACGATGCAGGTGCAGATGGCCTTTTATCGAGTTGTACACTTGAAACAGGTATGGTTTTGTGAACCAATATCACCCCAATAAATTCGGTTTTTTTAAAAAGAAATGCGTCGTGAGGCAGCTACGTGAGTGTTCGAACATGATGGTGTGCATTTACACAAAGCTAGACAGCATAGCCTCGTACACACGTAGGCTATATGGTGTCGCCTATTGCTTCTAGGCTGCAAGCCCATGTCCATGTACAAAACAACATGAGCTTAAATCAAGCACAAGCGAAATGATGCAATCAATAGACTCGGTACCCACGAGATGTATGAGGCTGCCCCTAGTCTACCATGGCATACTATTTTGCAACAAACTTTTTTTTATAAATAGAGTTAACTCTTTCTATTTATAAAAGAGTAAAACAACAATAAAAGTATAGTGTGGTAAATACGTAAGCCAGTAACATAGTCATTTATTATCATTAGAAGCATGTCCCAAGCCCTGCCCCCACTCAATGAGACGGGATTACATAAAGGTATGAACATCAAGAGGTCAGTTCGTTGGGACTCAACTTCTTAAGGACTGCTCATCACACAATTCTAGATCTGTATCATTTATTACAGGTAAGTATTAGGTACCGTACATAATTGCATGTGCTATACTTTTATTCAACTGGCAGAGTGATAGATTTGTTTACACCAGCATCACCACAAACACGTGAGTAATGAGTTGGGCTCTGACATCGCTAGGCGGTAGGAATTTTTCCAGTCCATTATAATCTTACTAGAGGTCTGGTGCATGAAATTCATGCATGGGTAGGGTCCCTAGGCCTGGCCAGTGATGAGGGGCCTTCCTTCTTTCTGTGCTGCCCCCCTGATGGTCAGCGTACATCATAACAAGCAATCGAACTCCTGGTCTCCGGGTCCAACTCTCTAGGGAACACTTTGCATATTAACCATATATATAGATAGACTAGTGGCCCAGTGCATGAAATTCGTGCACAGAGTGGGGTTGGTGGGTTCTCTCAGGCCAGCCTGCGCCCTCTCCAATCAGATATCCCTCTCACAATCTGGGATTGCTGGCTTCTAACCACTCACCTGCCTGCCTGCATGCCTGACTGCCCCTAACTGCCTCTATCTGCCTGCCTAATTGTCCCTAATCCCTCTGCCTGCCTGATCACTCCTAACTGCCTCTGCCTGCCTGCCTGATTGCCCCCAGTTGCCCTCCTCTGCCAGCCAATTTGGTTCTGATTGGTCAGTTTCTATGCCAGTCAGCGTCAAAAGCTCCACCTTTTGGGCAGCCATTAGTTCCTCACATTTCACCCAAATTTGGTTCTGATTGGTCAGTTTCTATGCCAGTCAGCATCTCTGGGCCTATCAATGGGACCTGATCACAAAGGTGGGGCTGATCAGCAGCCCTAGTGGAGGTCTGGAAAGAAATGAAGGCCTGGCTGCTGGCCAGGCCCAGAGCGAGAGAGCGAGAGAGAGAGAGAGAGAGAGAGAGAGAGAGAGAGAGAGAGAGAGAGAGAGAGAGGCAAGTCCTGATCAAAATCTGCCACAGAGGCAATGGATCAGTCCCTGCTTCTCTCTTCAGGCCTCTGGCCCTAATTTGCAGCTCCCTCAGCAGTCAGTGCTGGGGCACCACCCTAAAGAGGAAGCAGTCAGCACTGAGTTGCCACAGCAACCCAGTTTCTGGTTGGTCAAACCTTGGTAGTTACCAGATGTTAAGACCCAGGGTTTTTATATATTATGATGGGACTACTGGTATATATGCAGTCAATCCTTGATTGAAATGTTATTCTACAGCTCGTGGCTGTACTGATACATGTGGATAAACTTTGAAAACTTTATGCTAACTGAAAGAAGCCAGACACAAAAAAATCACTTATTATATGATTCCATTCATATTAATTCTGCAGAATAGGTTAAACTATAGCGACCACACAGATGGTTACCAGGGTCTTGGAGAAAAGGACAATTGAGAGCAACTGCTTAATGAATTTGGGGATTCCTTTTTGGATGATGAAAATGTTTTGGAACTAGATAGAGGTGATGATTGACAACATGGTGAATGTACTAAATACCACTGAATTACTTACTCACTTTAAAATGGTTAATTTTGCCGAAACCGGTTTGGCTCAGTGGATAGAGCGTCGGCCTGCAGACTGAAGGGTCCCAGGTTTGACTCAGATCAAGGGCATGTACCTTGGTTTCAGGCACATCCCCAGTGGGGGGTGTGCAGGAGGCAGCTGATTGATGTCTCTCAGCGATGTTTCTGGCTCTCTACCCCTCTCCCTTCCTCTCTGTAAAAAATCAATAAAAGATATATTTTTAAAAATGGTTAATTTTGCCCCAGCTGGTGTTGCTCAGTTGGTTGGAGCATTGTCCTGCACACCGAAGGGTTGCGGGTTCAATTCCTGGCCAGGCACATACGCAGGATGTGGGTTCAATCCCCAGTTGGGGCAGGTACAATGTTTCTCTCTTTCTCTTTCCCTCTCCCTTCCTCTCTCTAGAATCAATTAAAAATGTATCTTCAAAGAAGAATTTTTGTAAATGTTAATTTTATGTTACGTGACTTTCTCTTGCCTTCTTCTGAGACAATGAAGACCAGTCTTATTCTTCAAGTCGTACAAATCCATCTTGGCAGCAGTAATTTTAATAAGATTAACTTATTTGCAACTGAAGCAGAAATAGTCATCCTTTAATACCACCTTCTTCTATCCTTTCTTTCTTTAGTAACTGAAACCCCGCCAATGTACCCAGCCAAAAAGCAAAAACAAAAACTGCATTTCTAGCCTCCCTTGCAGCAAAGTATAGCCCGGGGACTGAGTTCACATATCAATCGTGTGTCTATATTTCTCAATGCTGCTATTTCCCAGTTGCTGCTGTATAGGGCATTCACCTCTGAAATGTAAGTTGTTCCCACTTGAATGTAACATCTTCAAGGTCAGAAATCATATCTGCTTTTCTCACTGCAGTTTCACTAGCATCTAGCACCCACTTAGCAGTCATGTCTGGTTGTTTAGATGTTTTTTTAAGAATGCATGCAGCCTGGTGTATGTGTTTCAGAGGTCGACCTATGAACCAGGAGGTCATGGTTCAATTCCTAGTCAGGGCACATGTCTGGGTTGTGGGCTCAGTCCCCAGTGTGGGATGTGCAGGAGGCAACCAACGATGATTTTTTTTCTCATCATTGATGTTTCTCTCTCTCTCTCCCTCTCCCTTTCTCTCTGAAATAAATAAAAATATTTTTTAATTAAAATTATGATCTAGTGTCTTAGCAACTTTGAAGTTTATAATCACTCTTAATGTAGGCCCCTCATTTGACACACTAGATCCTAACCTTGTGCTTCTGGAAAACCTTATCACTATTTCTTTTTCTCCTGGGAAACACATCATACCCTCTACCAACTTCTGGCAGCTGTTGGTCCTTAGGCCCATGGTCCATCTAGGCCAGTGGTTCTCAACCTTCCTAAGGCCGCGACCCTTGCATACAGTTCCTCATGTGGTGGTGACCCCCAACCATGAAATTCTGCTACCGTGATGCATCGTGATGTAAATATCTGCATTTTCCGATGGTCTTAGGCGACCCCTGTGAAAAGGTCATTCGACCCCCAAAGGGGTCGCGACCCACAGGTTGAGAACCGCTGATCTAGGGCCTTTCCAAGTCAGTAAACTCTCCTCATGTGGTTCCCTGACGCCACCTTCTGGCTATTGTCATCAATGCTTCTATGGGACTGTCTCTTTTTTATATATACTTTTTATTTTTCAGTTAAAATTGACATACAACAGTATATTAGTTTCAGGTGGACAACATAGTGATTATACATTTATATAATTTACAAAGTGAGCACCTGAAAATCTAGTACCCATCTGACACCAGACATAGTTATTCAAATATTATCTGTTATATTCCATCCGCTGTTCTTTACACCCCCAGGACTATTTTGTAACCACCAATTAGTGCTTCTTAATCCCTTCACCCTTTAAATGAAGCCCCATAATCCCCTTCTCCTCTGGCAACTATCAATTTGTTCTCTGTATCCATGAGGCTGTTTCTTTTTTTGTTGTTGTTCATTTATTTTGTTCTTTAGATTCCCCTATAAGTGAAATGATATGGTATTGGTCTTTCTGTGACTTATTTCCCTCAGTACTATACCTTCTAGGTCCATCCATATCGTTGCAGTATTTTATTCGTTTGTATGTCCAAGAAATATGCCATTGTATATACTATGTACCACTTCTTTATCCATTTGTCTATTGATGGGCACTTAAGTTGTTTCTATATCTTGGCTATTTAAAACAATGATGCAATGAATATATGAATGCATATGTCTTTTTGAATTAGTGTTTTGGGTTTCTTTGGATGAATACCCAGGAGTGGAATTGCTGGATCCTTTTTCTCTTGTGAGAGTTTTTGTTTTAAAGTCTATATTGTCTGATATAAGTATTGCTAACCTAGGTTTTTTTTTTCCATTTTCATGAAATATTTTTTCATTATTTACTTTCAGTCTGTGTGTGCCTTTCAATCTAGTCTCTTGTAGACAGCATATGTAAGGGTCTTGTTTTCTTATACATCCAGCTATCCTTAGTCTTTTGACTGGAACATTTAATCTATATGCATTTAAAGTATTTATTGATAGATATGTATTTATTGCCATTTTATTTTTCTGATTTCCTATTTCTTCTTCTCCTCCTCCTCCTCCTCCTCCTCCTCCTCCTCCTCCTCTTCCTCCTCCTCCTTCTTCTTCTTCTTCTTCTTCTGGAAAACCCTTCATCATTTCATGTCATACTGGTTTGGTGGTGATAAACTCCTTTAGCTTTTTCTTGTCTGGAAAACTCTTTATCTGTCTTTCAATTCTAAATGATATCTTTGCTGGGTAGAGTAATCTTGGTTGGAGGTCCTTACTATTATTCATCACTTTGAATATTTTGTGCCAATCTCTGCTAGCCTTCAAAGTTTCTGTTGAGAAATGATCTGATAAACTAATGTTGTAGATAACTGCTTTTCTCTTGCTGTTTTTAAAATTCTCTCTTTATCTTTAATGAAATCTTACTATTAGCAACAGCATGGATGGGCCAAAAGAATATTATACTAAGTGAAATAAATCAGCCAGAGAAAGACAAATACCATATTATTTCACTTATGTGTGTAATCTAAAAAACAGAGTAAACAAAATTGAAACAGAATCATAGATAGAACAGACTGATGCTAACCAGAGGGGAGGGGACAGGAGGAAATGGTGAAAAAGACAAAGGGATTTTGAAGTACAAAATGGTAGTTACAAAATAGTCACAAGGAGTTGGGTTACAGCTTTGGGAATATAGTCAATAGTATTGTAGTGGCTATGTGTGGTGTCAGGTGGATACTTGAGATATAAGGGAAAATACTTTGTAAGGTGTATGATTGTCTAGCCACTGTGCTGTACAACTGAAACTAATGCAAAGCAATATTGAATGTAAACTATAAATAAATAAAAATTTAATAAAAATATCTTATCTTTGTCTTTTACTTTTGGTATTATAATTATGATGTGTCTTGGTGTGAGTCTCTTATGGTTCATCTTGTTTGTGATGCCCGATCTTCCTGGACTTGTATGTCTATTTCTTTCACCAGGTAAGGGAGGTTTTCTGTCATTGTTTTTTCAAATAGGTTTTCAATTCCTTGCTCTCTCTCTTCTCCCCCTGGAACCCCATGATGCAAATGTTGGTATGCTTCATGTTGTCTCGTAGGCTCCTTACACTATCTTCATATTTTTGATTAGGAGTTTTCTGTTATCTTATCTTCCGAATCACTGTATTCTTGTATCCATAGTGTCAATCAGTAATTGTTGAGTATATGAGTGTATGAATTACTTAGAAAGTAAATAAACAAATTTATTCTTGATATGATACAAATGAACAGAACTTCTGTGGATTGGTGTTGATCTCTTTTTCCTCAGGAATAGAACTTCAGATGTTAGTTTATGTTACAGTGGTAATCATTTTGCAATATATAAATATATCAAATGAATACATTTCCCCCCTTAAATTTATACACTTTTATATGTAAATTATATCTTGATAAAGCTGGAAAAGAAAAAGAAGAGAGAACAGAGCCATAGGCATTTGTTAGCTCCACTTATTATAAAAATGGGGTAAAGTTGTCTTAAGATCCTGATTAGATAGGATCATAACGAGCGCTGAACCTGATTCTTTGATTATGTTTTTTGTTGTTGTTATTGTTGTTGTTGTTTTGATATTTTTCTTCCAATATAGATGCTATAGTTGGGAATCTCAGTTAATCCTTCCTCTGAAAGGGCTACGTAAGTCTCTTAATTCTGTTCGTAAAGGGTTTGATTTTAATGTGTATCATTTATCTGTTGATGGTAAATTCTATTGTTTTGATGGAAGGAAAGGCATTTTAGAGGGGTTTTTTTTTGTTTGCTTTCTGCAGAGGAAAGACAATTTCCTGTTTACCATTTCCACTTTAAGCTTCTTCAAGGTTCTTCGTTTTTGTTTTTTTATGACACGCATGAACAATTGCTGGTAGTCAAGGAGATGGGATCATTACTGCAGTCTGAGAGCTGAAAACAGTCAGATGTGTCACATTATTAATTAATCTGCTGGCTGCATTATTTTTCCATCCTCTACATGGGCAGTCCCTTGCTCCCCTGGTTATTAACAAGTAGCATAATTTATCCCCCAGAGGCGCTCAGAGTGACACAATGGTATTTTCAAAAACAGAATTACAAAACAAGGCAGGAAAATGTCATATATTTTATAACACCCAGAGCCTGCTGATAAAGTTAAATAACCAGGGGTTTTATGACAAGTTAATGGTGACTCACAACTTATTATAAAATATTTTTTAAATCCTATGAGATAGAAATTAATGAGTCCTTTTTTTTTTTTAACAAAAAGGATCTTAACTTTTTCCACACTATACTCATTGTTCCCACTTTCTCTCCCTCCAATTTCTCTTGAACACGCTCCAGGCAGGCTTCTGTGCCTACATCTATACCAAAACTTTTCTTGTCTAAGTCCCTAGTGGCCTCCATATAACCAAATGCTGAAGTCACATGGTTCAACATGATAGACGTTCTTCCTTTGGCTTCTGGACTCTTCTCCTACCTTGCTGGTTATTCCTTATTAGTTTAATTAATTTATTTATTTTGAAATAATTAAGGATTCACAAGAATTTGGAAAAAGGACTCGCTGTACCCTTCACCCTGCTTTCCCCAAAGATGGCATCTGACGTAACCATATTATATCATCAAAACCAGGAAACTAACATTGGTACAATGAAACCAGAGTCTTTATCTGGATTTCATTGGTTTTACATGTGCTTATTTGGGGCGGGGAGGAGAGTATAGTAGAGAGTCATGTAGCCACCACCACATCCAGGACATACAACTGTTTCATCCCCACAGAGAACTCTCCCCTTATAGTCATACCTTATCCATAGTCCCTGACAGTTATTAATCTGTTCTCATCACTAACGTTTTACCATTTGGAATCTTTTGAGGTTGGTGGTTTTTTCTCCCCTCAGTATAATACCCTTATAACATGAGAGAAAGAAAAACAATTCAAATTATGCATATCTAGAGTATATTCCTGCCCGCCTGGCGTGGCTTAGTGGTTGAGCATCGACCTCTGAACCAGGTCAGTGTTTGATTCCCACTCAGGGCACATGCCTGGGTTGCAGGCTCCATCCCTAGTGTGGGGTGTGTAGGAGGAAGCTGATCCATGATTCTCTCTCATCATTGATGCTTCTATCTCTCTCTCCCTCTTCCTTCCTCTCTGGAATCAATTTAAAAGATATTTTTAAAGAAGAGTATACTATGGATGTACTCGTTTGTTTTCTATTTGCTCATTAAAAGACATTTGGCCTCTTTAGAGTTTTAGGCGATCCTATATAATAAAGAGCTAATATGCAAATGGCCATCATGCTCTCACGCTGTTGCACAGTCACGCCATAACGGCTCAGACACTCAACACTGGGGAGAGAGGAATGGGGACCAGCCAGGCTGTGGCCTAGGAGAGCAACAAGCCGCCCACCCCATGGTCCCGGGCACCAGTGCCTATGACTTTGGCCCAGATGAAGCCACTTGCCCATGGTCCCCTGCAGCTGTGGCCAGCCTGGGTGATGCTGGCCCAGGTCCTGGATGCCTGCAGCCAGCCAGAGGGAGGGAAGCCCAGGCCCCAGGTGTGGGGAGAGCAGAGGTGGTTAGCAATTAGGCCATCAGGGGAGCAGTTAGGGGCAATCAGGCAGGCAGGCAAACAAGTGGTTACAAGCCAGTGGCCCCAGATTGGGAGAGGCAGTCGAACATCTCCCAAGGGGTCCTGGATTGGAGAGGGTGCAGGCCCAGCTGAGGGACCTCCTTCCCCAGGCACAAATTTCATGCACGGGGCCTCTAGTTACAAATAAAGCTGCTATGAACATTACATATAGGTAATACATCATTTCTCTCCAACTACTTTCAATATATTTTTCTTTCTCTTATGGTTTTTAGAAATTTGATTATGATGTGTCTAATCATGGATTGTTTTGGTGGGGAGGGGTTCTCCTGTAAGGATTTATTTAGCCTGTTGAATTTTTAAATTTTTAAATTTAATTAAGTGTTGTTATTATCTTACAGGTCCCCAAGGCTCAGTTCATTATTTTTCTATTTTCTCTCTTTTGTTCATATTGGGTAATTTCCTATAAACTGTCTTTAAAGTCACTGGTTCATTTCTCTGGCATTTTCCTTATGCTATTTTGCCCATCAAGAGGTTTTTTTGTGTTTTTTTTTTTTTAATTCAGTTATTGTAGTTTACAGTACTAAACTTTCCGCTAGGTTCATTATTATAGTTGTTGTTTTTTCTGAGACTTTCTATTTTTTATTTGTTTTAAAATGTTCACGATTGCTTGTTAGAGTACTTTTATGATAACTGCTTAAAACTGTTTTCAAATAATTCTAACATCTGTGTTATCTCAATGTCAGCAACTATTGATTGTGTTTTCTCATTCAAGTTGAGGTTTTTGTAGTTTTTGGCATGCTGAGTAATTTTTATTGTATCCTAGACATTTTTAGTACTATTTTATGAGATTCTTATTCCGATTCAAATCTTCTATTGTAGCAAGCAGTAAACTTGTGCGGTTAAGAACACATATTTTGGCCCACTTTGTGGCCTGTAACACAAATACCCATTTAGTTTTAAAGCCTTTTCAGTACTGTTTTTGGTCTCTTCATGTGTGTGCTACCCAGAGGTCAATCTAAAACCTGGGTGGTATTTCAGACCAGCATTTAGTTCTGAAACTTTTTGTTGTGTTGTTTCTGATCAGTTTCATGAATGGTGTCTTGAGCAAGGCAGCATCCCCAAAAGGAGCCACTCACACACAATGCCAGATTTATTAGGGGAGACCCCCCAATAAGCCAACAGAGTTACATGCAGGTTGGACACAGAGATTGGAGAGCTTATAAAGAGAAGCGAGCAGAGCAAGGATCTGCTGTGAAGTCTTGGTCACTGGCAGTGGAGAGACATGCAGGGTTTCCTCTTCAAATCTCTATTCTTTCTTAGCTACCTTCATGTTTAGGTAATATCAACAAATACTGCGACTTTAATTACCATCACAAGTACCGTATTTTCTGGCGTATAAGACGACTTTTTAACCCAGGAAAATCTTCTCAAAAGTCGGGGGTCATCTTATACGCCGGGTGTCGTCTTGTAGGGCGAGTATATCCCAAACTCTGTATTTTAACTGGAAAAGTTGGGGGTCGTCTTATATGCCCAGTCGTCTTATACACCGGAAAATACGGTAGCTCTCAATAAATACCTTTTAAGCCATGGGCACTTTCCTGAGTCTCAGACTCACACATTCGTAGATGTCTAACAGACATCTAGATATTTCCAGAACCAAATTCATGATTTTTCTGCCTGAACTAGCTCCTTTTTCATTCTTCCCGGCAACTTTATTCTGCCAGGTGCTTAAATCATCGGTGATTCCTCTCTTTTTCTTTACCCGCAATCCAATCCATTACTACATCTTGTTGGCTCTCCCTTCAAAATAAAACCAAAATCCAACTCATCATTTCCACAGCTACTTTCCTGGTTCAACCCCATATCATCTCTTACTGGATTGTTGGAACGGGCTTCTAATTGGTTGCCCTGCTTCCATTCTTGCCTTCCCTACATTCTGTTCTCCACTTCAACGTGCCTCTTTTTCCATGGAAGTCACAACATATCATCTCAGTGTCCTTATCATATATCTACCTGACCCCATTGTTACACATTGCCAATTTGCTTTCCAGAAAGTTGATACCTACTTCTGAGTTTTTAGGGGACACAATTTCTCTCCCTTCTCTCTAGATTTCCCGTCAATCCCTTCTTGCTCACCATGCTCTATGCACACTGGTCTTTACACTGTTCTTAGAACATGCCTAACATTTCCTGCCCTTTGGTGCCAGCATTTGCCTGGGATGCACTTGTTTCTGATAGCCAAATGGTCTGGTCCTTCACTGCCATCAGCTTTCTGCTCAAATGTCTCCTTATCAAATGCCTTCCTTGACCACCCTCTCTAACATAACAACCCTACATCCCCCTGTCTCTTGGTCCTGATTTATTTTTCTCCTGAGCATTTGATCTAGTTATCTGCTATGTCACAAAGCACCCCCAAAATGTCCTGCCTTAAAACAACAACCATTTTATTTACTCACCTGGCACCTCACATAGTTATTACAGTATTACTGGCCATATTTCCTATGCAGTACTTTATGTCCCCGGGACTATTTTGTGCCTACCAACTTGTACTTCTTAATCCCTTCACCTTTTCACCCAGTCCCTTAACCCTTTCTCCCCTCTGGCAACCATCAGTCTGTTCTCTGTATCTGTGAGTTTTAGATTCCACATATAAGTAAAATCACATGGTATTTGTCTTTCTCTAACTTATTTCACTTCACATAATACCCTCTAGGTCCATCCATGCTGTTGAAAATGGTAAGATTTTTATTCTTTTTATGGTATAGTAATATTCCATTGTATATGTGTACTACAGCTGTTTTATCCATTGGACTATTGATAGCTTCCATATCTTGGCTATTGAAAACACTGCAATGAACATAGGGATGCATACATTCTTTCAAATTAGTATTTTAGGTCTTTTGGATATATACCCAAAAGTGGAATTACTGGGTCAGAAGGCACTTCCATTTTTCATTTTTTGAGGAACCTTTATACTGTTCTCCACAGTGGCTGCCCCAATCTGCATTCCCAACAGCAGTGCACGAGGGTTCCTTTTTCTCCGCATCCTCACTGACACTTGTTGTTTGCTGATTTATTGGTGCTAGCCATTCTGAAAGATATAAGGTGACATCTTATTGTGGCTTTACTTTTCATTTCTCTGATGACTGGTGACATTGAGCATCTTTTCATATGTGTAGGTTATAGACATGTTTAAAACTGTTGCTACACATTGCCAATTTGCTTTCCAGAAAGTTGATACCTACTTCTGAGTTTTGAGGGGACACAATTTCCCCTTAACACAGACTAAGACATTTCTGCTTGTTCTATCCCCAGCTGCTCAGTTTGGCTAATTTGGCAGTACGCCCTTAGAACAAGATGTTAGAAGAACAAATCAGGAAAGAACACATTTTTTTGGCAACTCTGAAACCCCAAGAAGAGAACCACCAAGTTTGGTCTTCAAACTCCAAACCAAAATTCTTGAGGGGCACGTTAATGCCAAAGTTCAAATTTATGATTTTAGCTGTAGATTACTGGGAAACAGCAGCAATAGCACTGGCCAGGAATAATATTAAGAAAAATGAGACAAAATGTGGAAATTCGATGTTTTATGGTCTTTCAATTGCAGCAAACCCAACTAAGGTTCAGCTGACTCTCTAAGGAACTGTAACTTTTTTGCCATACAATGTACTATTGGTTCAGACTCAGATCTTTTATAAATCTGTAAGGATAGAGGTTAACTTAGAGAAAACTGGTAAAGTGCTATGATTTTCTTTTCAGCCCAGTAGAAAGGATCCCAAAGCTTATGGTTTTGTTGTGTTTTGGACATTAACCAGTTTTGTATCCATGGTAGCAATCTTATTTCAAAATGCCTTTTTCTTCACTGACTATGAAGTCCCACTTCTCATATCCTTTTTGAAACAGCTTATAGTTATTTAACTTCCTCATTAATGAATTAAATAAATTTTTGATACTGGGTCACTATCAATGTGTATATGAATTTTTCTTTTAATATTTTGAAAATTATACTTTGGTGGCCTAGCTGGTTTGGTCAGTGGATAGAGAACCAGTCTGCAGTTAAAAGGGTCCCCAGTTTAATTCCAGTCAAGACCATGTACCTTGGCTGCAGGCTCTTTCCCAGCCCAGGCCCTGGTCAGGGCTTGTGCAGGAGGCAATCCATCCATGTGTTTCACTCACATCAGTGTTTCTGTCTTTTTCCCTCTCTCTTCCACTCTCCCTAAAAATCAATGGAAAAAATATCCTTGGGTGAGGAATGACAACAACAAAAATAGAGTGTTAATATCTATACTAATAAAAGCCTAGGTGATCCTCAAGCATGATGTTATCACAAGATTGCCACCACAAAGATGGCTGCCACAAAGATGACCACTAGTTGGGGATAATCAGGCTGACAGGGGAGGGCAGTTAGGTGTCAATCAGGTTGGCAGGGGAGTGGTTAGGGGTCAATCAGGCTGTCAGGGGAGTGGTTAGGGAGTGATCAGAAGCGGTTAGGGGCAATCAGGCAGGCAGGCAAGCAGTTAGGAGCCAGTGGTCCTGGATTGTGAGAGGAATGTCCAACAGCCAACTTAGGCCCGGCCCCTGTGCCATCAGTCAGACATCCCCCAAGGGGTCCCAGATTGGAGAGGGTGCAGGAAAAGCTGAGGGATACCCCCTCCCATGCATGAATTTCATGCACCAGGCCTCTAGTTGTTAAAATAAAAAGCAGGACAGAAAATGTAGGAACTGAGTTTGTTTCTGCTAGCACGGAAGAGTGAGATGACAGGTTTGATAAGAACTCGCACTGTCTCAACAGGAAGTATAACCAAGAGTCTTATAAGCAACTTGAGAAAAAGAAAAATTTGTAGTTATATGGGCCTGCATATAATTTTCAAAATTCTAATTTATCTTTCTCATTGGAAAGTTTTTAAGAGTCTGATAAAATTTGTACCTCTGATCCTCTGAATGTCTGATTCTATAATTTTCTCTGTGGATTGTTAACAGGTGAGAAAATTTGCATTGGGAATTTTGTTCTTTCCATGTATGACTCTAGCAGTTTTTTTTTTAATTGGTTTTCATCAATCTGCACCTATAGGTTTCTCTGTTCTCATGGAGATTTTTCCATAAATTGTGGCATATTGTCAACATGGTCAGAAAAATATGGTGTTCTTAGACCTTTGTCTATATAGTGTGCTGTCATGTTTACATTCTGAAGCCAATTAGTATATAAAAAATGCAGTATGTTTAAATTTAGATCCTTAATCCTTAAGAAATAATCCCTAATACCTTTTAACAAGCTATAGTATAGTTAATGAAACATAAACTGTAGGGTCCCTCATTTGCACAGTTCCTGTAGATATTGCAGAAGGGGTCTTAACAATTTTGTATTCAAAATTTGGATTATTTTTCTTTTAAAGGTGCCAACGCAAATCATATACACTACAAAACCTACAGATCCCAGATTTCTCTCTTAGAGTGAATCATTGATTATTAGATGCCTTTCTTAGCACCACGAGAACTAGTGAATGTAGGAAAAAAGTGCTAAAGAGATGTTTTCCTCTCAGATTCACATACTTGTGCCCTGTGCAGCTGGGTATTTGTGGTGGGAGGTAAGGAGGTGGTATCATACAAAACCTAGCAGAGCAGCTCTTAGGGAAGATTTTGTCTAGACCAGTGGTTCCCAACGTGGGGTATGTGCTCCACAGGGGTCAGTTTGATTTTTAAGGGGGACAATTCCAGAATGAGTTATTAACAGTGATTTTTCTTATTTCTTATGGTTCTAGGGACCTCATATACAGTATATAAATATTTATTGTGACATTTATGCATTTTAGTTCTTTGTTGTTGTTTTGAAACTTTGCTATTGTTTACATCACATCGTACTCTTATTTTTTTTAACAATTTCTTAGTGATTTCTTCCTCAGTACTTCAACTGTCCTTTCGTTCTTTTACACTCAGTGACCAAATTATTATGGTCTCTGTATACATAATAATCAGTATATATCCTATATAATAAAAGGCTAATGTGCAAATTGCCCCCTTGACCAGGTGTTCAACCAGCAGTCAGTCCAGCTAACCACCCATGTCCCCTCCCTCTGGCCTGGCTGACTGGACCCCACCCATGCACGAATTCATGCACCAGGTCTCATATATACATTCAGAGATCATAATAATCTGGCTACTCGGTGTATTTTTCTCTTTCATAGATGTCATGTTCTTTGGAAGCTTGTTTAAACCAAGTTAATGGCTTTTTATGCTTTCTCTATGTGAATAGTTCACTTTTTGAATGATAAGAATTATATGTCATGGGGGAAGGGGCATCAGGATTTTAGAAATGCTTAGGTGGGGCATGGCCAAAAAAAGGTTGGAAACTACTGGTCTAGAATAATCCCTGACATTTGTTTATCTTTGTCAAGAAGGGGGGGATGAAGAAAGGGGAGAATAGGGACTGTCAGGCCTACTTAGGTGTTTGTCATCTCTATGATATTAACCATTTTCTTGTGTATGATTTAGGAAATGTCATTAAATATCCTTTTAAACTTTTGTCTCGTGGATCAGTTACCTTACTCAACTCTTCTTTTTCACTATTTTGGAATTGTATACCATGCAGTGTTGACAAGTAACAATTATATGGGTTGGGAATCTTCTCAATGTCAGATTGAGAGGTTATTTTTGGTCTGCATTCGTAGAAGGAACTAGGAAATACAATCTCTCGTTTAATTTGGGTGAAAGGGAAGTAGCTCTCTTTTATTAATAAACTCCCAAGGATAAAATCAAATTTTATAAACAGACACATTCTGATTAGCTCTGTGGTTTTAGTTTTATCGTAGTTTGTCCCTTTCCTGAAAAGTATTGAAATGAATATTTGGAAGATGAAAATTCCACTAGGAAAAGACTTTTTTTTAGTCCAGAAGGTATTTTTTAAAAAATAGTTTCCATTGGAACTGCTTTGCTGTAAAAACGTTACTGGAATTATTTTTTTTAAAAATTTATGCTGCTAAAACCATTCACTTCTGAGAAGCCTTTCTTGACTCCACCTGAGTTAGAAGTCTGTTTCCCCTAGAACTCCTCTTCTGTAGTAACTTGCAAATAGCTTTACTTGGCTTACATTAAGAATTTTCCCAGCAATAATAAGATACCCTCTGCTAACAGCAGTGGAAAAATATAGTGTTATAACCTGACTAGAGGCTTGATGTGCAACATTTGTGCACTGAGGGTAGGGTCCCTAAGCCCAACCTGCACCCTCTCACAGTCCAGAACCCCTCAGGGGATGTCTGACTGCCAGATTAGGGAGCAGGCCTAAGCCAGCAGTTAGACACCCCCCAAGGGGTCCTTAGTTCTGCCAAGGAGGTGGCCCAGTTGCTGGCTGAGTGGCGCTCCCCCTGTGGGAGCACACTGACCACCAGAGGGAAACTTCTTGTTGAGCATCTGCTCTCTGATGGTCAGTGTACATCATAGCGACTGGCCATTCTGCTGTTTGGTTGATTTGCATATTAACCTTTTATTATATAAGATTAGAAGCCTGGTGCATGCAATTTGTGCACAGGGGGGGTGTCCCTCAGCCTGGACTGCACTCTCTCCAATCTGGGGCCCCTCGGGGGACGTCCAACTGCCCACAGGGATCAGCTTAAACTGGCAGTCAGACATCCCTCTCAAAATCCAGGACTGCTGGCTCCTAACCACTCACCGGCCTGCCTGATTTCCCCTAACCACTTCTGCCTGCCAACCTGATCGTCCCTAACTACTCCCCTGCTGGCCTGATTGATGCCTAACTGCTCCTCTGCCAGCCCGATCACTCCCAACTGCCCTTCCTGCTTGCCTGTTTGCCCCCAACTGTCCTCCCCTGCAGGCCTGTTCACCTACAACTGCTCTCTACTGCTAGCCATCTTGTGGTGGCCATCTTGTGGCAGCCATCTTGTGATGACATTTGTGCGACACCACCTAGGCCAGTGGTCAGCAAACTCATTAGCCAACAAAGCCAAATGTCAGTAGTACAATGATTGAAATTTCTTTTGAGAGCTAAAAACTGACTTTTGCTCATGGGCCACAAGGTTTCAATCACACAGTACATGCACGCCCACACGTGGTATTTTGTGGAAAAGCCACACTCAAGGGGCCAAAGAGCCGCATGTGGTTTGTGAGCTGCAGGTTTCCAACCACTGACCTAGGCTTTTCTTTAAAAAAAAAAAAAAAACTTTTTAAATTGATTTTTAGAGAGAGTAGAAGAGGGAGGGAAAGACAGAGATATATAGATGTAAGAGAAACACAATGATTGGTTGGCTCCTGCACATGCCCCGACGAGGGCCCAGGCCGGGGAGGAGCCTGCAAATGAGGTACATGCCCTTGACTGGAATCAAACCCAGAACCCTTTGGTCTGCAGGCCAACACTCTATCCACTGAGCCAAACAGGCTAAGGCACCACCTAGGCTTTTGTTATATATGATTATACACAATTTTTTATGTTTTCCAAAATAATTGTAACTGATGGATAAAATAACGAAAGAATGTTGGTAAGAACTACTTAAAGTATGAGAAGAGATGTTGGCTCAAAATTCTATTAAAAGAAAAGAATTATCTGCCTGTGCAGTGTTTTTAACTTCCAATCCTTTCCTTCAGTACATATGTAGTACTGGTTGTTTTTTTAAAATACATTTTATTAATTTTTTACAGAGAGGAAGGGAGAGGGGTAGAGAGTTAGAAACATTGATGAGATAGAGACTCCATTAGGGAGAGAGGAGGAGAAAAGAAGGAAAAAGAAAGAAAGAGCATGAGAGAGCTCTAGCACTAGCTCTATTCATTGCCTTTCTAGTTCCCAGTTTTAATACAAGGTGGCCCCCCAAAAATGTATACACACAATGTCTGTAGATTATATTACATTCTAAAAATGAAATGTACTTAATAAACACTGCCTTTTATAGTTATTCCTAGTGTGTATAATTTTGGGACACTGCCTTTTATAGTTATTCCTAGTGTGTATAATTTTGGGACACCCTGTATTTATTTAAACTTAATTTTCCTTTTTTTTTTTATCAGGTAGGGGTGGTGGTGAGATGACATTTATCCGTATTTTCCGGCATATAAGACGACTGGGCGTATAAGATGACCCCCAACTTTCCAGTTAAAATATAGAGTTTGGGATATACACGCCCTATAAAATGACATATGGTGTATAAAATGACCCCCGACTTTCGGGAAGATTTTCCTGGGTTAAAAAGTCATCTTATATGCCGGAAAATATGGTAACAGAAAGAGGATTTTTTAAAAATATATTTTATTGATTTTTTACAGAGAGGAAGGGAGAGAGATAGAAAGTCAGAAGCATCGATGAGAGAGAGACATCGATCAGTTGCCTCCTGCACGCCCCACAGTGGAGATGTGCCCGCAACTAAGGTACATGCCCCCGACCGGAACCGAACCCGGGACCTTTCAGTCCGCAGGCCGACGCTCCATCCATTGAGCCAAACCGTCTCGGCAGAAAGAGGATTTTATGTTTACTTTTATTTAAGGGTCCCTGAAGAGATTACTACTGGAACCTCTCTTTCCTCCACTGTACTAGATGGTGATCCCAATTTTAACATCCTGTGGATATAAAATATCTAAGGACCTTAACCAGAACATCCTCACATGGACTTCCATCTCATTCTGAAGGAGAATTAGCATGCATTGGGCAAAGATCTTATTGCCTAAGATCTGGAACTTAAATTTGCAGTAATTTCTAATACTTGAGCACATGCACTTTTCTTCCTGATTCTGAAATAAGGGACAGGAAGTGAAAAGGGGAACATTCTCCACGCTCAAGTGAAGTCAGAGACTCATTTAAGAGAGACATTAGAGGTGAATAAATGTGGGAAAGTAAAATGTTCACCAAATTGAACCTGAACTGACCTTCATTTAATGTCCTACCAAGATGTGAAAATACTGTCCTCAGAGAATTAAACCAACAACTCACCTTTTCTATTACATAAGCAACATATGTGTAACGTATTTTCCGGCGTATAAGACGACTTTTTAACCCAGGAAAATCTTCTCAAAAGTCGGGGGGCGTCTTATAGGGTGAGTATATCCCAAACTCTATAGTATTTTAACTGGAAAAGTTGGGGGTCATCTTATATGCCAGAAAATTACGGGTATTATGATAAATTTGGCCCAAGTACAAATAATGTTTATATTTAGTGCATATATATATATATTTAATATCTTCAAACAACCCCTATACCAATTTTTCCTAAGGGATCTGATTGTTTATATGACAATGCTTATGCCCTCAAGTAGGCTATAAACTACCTTCAGCATAACTCTACTGCCCCCCCCCGCCCCCCTCAGTCACTTTCTTTGGAATATGAGAAAGGTTATAAATGCTTCCTTCACCAGCATGCAAGCATTCATGCATACATTCATCTAACAAACATTTTATTGAGCACCTAGAATAGAATAGAGCAAGGTCTGGGGATTTCAAATGTACATGTCCTTTAGACAGTTTCTTTCTCAAGAAATTCACAAATCTGATACACAAATACCATATTTTCTGGCGCATAAGACGACTCCCAACTTTTCCAGTTAAAATACAGAGTTTGGGACATACTCGCCCTATAAGATGAGACCCGGCATATAAGACGACCCGTGACTTTTGAGAAGATTTTCCTGGGTAAAAAGTCATCTTATACGCCAGAAAATACGGTAATTATTTCTTCAAGTACTTGTGCAATTTTAGGGTGATACATAGAAGTATTAAGAAAGTACAGAACAGAAAGCAGAGAGAGTGGGCGGTTGCTGGGGAACGTTTCCTGAGCGAGGTGACACTTAGCCAGACCAAGTGTGGGCAGAGGATGAGGGATAAAGGGAGAAGAGGAGGGAGGAATACGAATTTCAGGGCCCCCTCCTGTGTCAGCAGCAATTCCTGTTCCCTCAAAAGAACTGAAGTTCAACGTTAGACTAGGGATCCCTCCCAGACTTCGAACTTGGAAACTGAGAACTAAGTGCAAACAGACGTGGCTAAGGCGCCGGGGCTCGCTGCCAGCAGCTAGAGAGCCCGCGGACTCCTAGGCGGGGCGGGGCCGGCCGTGCGTGCGCCCCAGCGGCTGGGCCGGGCCCGCCCCCAGGGGCTGGCTCAGGCGTCAGACGCTGATTGGTTGGAGGCCGGCATCGGCCCTCCTGTGATAGGCGGAGCTGGGCGGCTCGCCGGGCTGTGATTGGCTGGCGGGGCGCAGAGCGGACATAGCCCGTGGCGGGTCGTCGGGGAGACGGAGGGAGAGGGAGTCGGGGTGTTAGGCCTCGCGGGCTGTCTGGGCTGCGGGCTGCCGGGCCGTTCCGGGAGGCGGGGACCGGGGAGAGCCGCGGGGACCGCGCGCGCGGGCTTCACGCCAAGATCCGGGGGGCACCGGAGAGAGGGGACCGGCCGGCAGCAGCGGCCGGGAGTCCCGGAGCCGGGACCATGGGCTGCTTCTTCTCCAAGAGGCGGAATTCGGAGAAAGAGTCGCAGCCCAAGGGCGAGGAGGAGCCGCCAAAGCAGTACAGCTGGGACCAGCGCGAGAAGGTAACCGGGGTCCCGCAGCCCCTGCTCGCCGTCCCCCCCTCCTTCCCGCCTCCAGCCGCCCCGCAGGGGTCCCTGGTGTCCCGGGAGGGCGGAGGGGAGCGACCGAACAGCTGGCTGTCTCTCTCTCTCCCTCCTCCCCCCGCCCTCCCGGAGGTGTTTGAAGTCGGGGTGAATGACTTTGGGGGGCAATCCAAGAAATAAGCGCTGGAGAGGGCGCTGCGGAAGGACCGTGCGGCGCTGAGCCGTGGACCAGGTGGATGCCCGAGCGAACTCCTCGCCCTCTGCCCTCCGCTCCACACCCTCACGGTCCCAGGACGGAGTCCAGAGGAGGAGGGGAGCCGGCCGCGCCCCGATGCTCACATCTGCTCATTTCTCAGGCAGCGCCGAGCGAGTGGGGTTTGGGCCGGTCCTCGAGTTCCCCACGGAACTGATTGCCATCGGCTTCGGGGCTGGTGATCTCTCTGGGGCCGTTTTCTCTTTTGTCTGCCCCGCAGTGCACTGGTCTGTTTCACTGCGGGATTTTCTCACAGCCGCGGACTGTTCAACGTCCGGCTTCCCGCCCCCCTTCAGTGACCCCAAAGGAGGACTGAAAAGCGCATCCGTCTTGGGGAATGTGTGTGTGAAGACTGGATAACTAGCGCGAACCAGGCAGAATTGCTTGAAATGAATGAAAATGGCCCCCCTTTTTTATTTTAATAGAGAGCCAGACATTTTTGAAAAACTTTGAAAATGCCCACTCTTGCACAAAATACACTTAAGTCATAAATTTCATAATGCTTCCTCTTTCTACATAGTTCTGCATTTGTGTGTAGTAAAATACTTTAATAGATTTGTCCATTTTTTTTCTTCCAAACAAAATGAGAGATTTTTTTTTTAATGGGTGTCATGGAGTTAACTTCTCCCGTGGTAATGTAATATACCTTGATCCGCAAATGCTTAGCGAATGTCTGGTCAATGTTTTGATTTCGTAGACCTGCCTGTGTGATTTCCAATCCCCAGAGGAATTTATTCACGTGAACTCGGTTCTCCAAGTGCCAGATTTAAGGGGACGCTTTCTGCAGACTGCTCAGCCCCATATTTCTGCTCCTGTCTTTCCGATTGTGCCTGGGTTTCATGGTGTATTTATTCTCTCTTATCCTTCATGATAGCAGCATTTTATAACATAGGAATGGAGAGTAATGTGCTTCCTGTCTAACAAGAAGGTTGTAAAACAAGAAGGTTTAAAATTATTGGTGGGCATTTTTAAAGACTCATTTCCTCAGCCTTAGTATGTCCAACACTGCTGTTTAAGCTTCAGCCATCTTCCAGAGAGAAGGCTGTGTTTTTATTTTTATTTTAGCTTTTGGTTTTGAAATCACAGGCCAAAACTAAACTAAAGTGCTTTTGCTTTTTATTTAGAATCACCTTGGTTGCCCTTTGAGTCATGACTTCATAATTATTTGTTTTACAATTAAACTTCATTAACATGATATTCGAGTTACTTGGAATCTCACTATTTTGTTAATCTCGCTCCTTTCAGATAAATGGGTGTGTTCCTGTGGTGTTTTTTTTTTTTCTTTTGCTCTGTGACTAAGTAATGAAAATAGAAGAAAAACATCTAAGCTTTTCCCCCCAAAAATGAGCATATAGTAAACTTCCAGTCCTAGACATGGTTTTGAGTTTACAGGGGACAGTCTTTGGACCACTACTAGGTACTTTAGTTGTAGAGATGTAAAATAAGCTCATGCTTCTGGGTATGTTTATAGTAAAAGTTCAAATCTTGATCAACTCAACTAATCACAGTTTTTTAAAATGTGCGTTAGATTCTGAAACCCAGCCCAGTTTTCAAATCTTTGGGACTATTCGAGAAAGAGAATTACTAGCTTACGTTTCAAGATAATGGAGACACCACCATTTTTCATCATTTATAAAAGCCTGCTACATTTTATACGATTTAAAGCTTTTTTTTCTAGTTTCTTACCACTCATGAGGCCGATTTGGGCTAGGCTGCAAATGTTCTGTATTAGTCTGATGATGCTTTGACTGAGATTCACATTGTTTTTCTTGCTCGCGGAAGATTTTAACTGTACCTTAAAAGCAATAGAATGCAAATGCAGCCCATAGAACATCAATGAGAGGTTGCCTGAGTATTAACAGAACTGTTTGTACAATGTGGTCGTGGAGTGTAGCATATGCAGTTTTAAAATTATATCAGACTGTTCCTACTCAGCTGGCAAGCCTTTAGGTGTAAAAACAAAATGTGGTGCCTGAAAAGTTTCCTCCCAACTTGGAAAAAGCGTGTTTAGAATTTTCCTTACGTTGTGTAATCAGAGTGTCTTTATTGGGAGGCGCCCTCTGGGTTTCGGGTGTTGAGTTGTGTAATTGGGCCAGTCTTAGGGGACCGGAGCTAGGAGAAATGGTCTCAATTAGAAAGAATGTTTGTGGACCAAGTGTTGTCATGGTGACTGATACTGTAATCAAGAGTGTAAGAAGTTCATTTTCTATTGCTGCTGACTTCGGAGGGGGAAAAACTGTACAGTTACTACATTGACGTAGTGAGAAATATTTTTTGGAGTGTAAGATGTGTTTAAATCTTTTGGAAAGAAATGCTTTTCTCCTTGTTATCTGTATGCTGCCTCCCATAGCGATGCACATTATTCAATATGGTTATGTACTCAAATACCGAGGCAGGATCCAAATTAGAGGAATTACCCCTGCCCTTTAAGAGAGCTAACTCGCTTTATTGAGTTGAAATCTTTCTTACAACCAGAGGGAAGAGGAGTGGAGTGGTCCAGAAAAGTAGTCTTCATACCAATACTCCTAGGTGATAGAAATGACGGCATAAGTATGAAAATTGTGATTTGGAGTATGGACAGCACATCTTGTATCCATTACATCTGCCTCGTATTCTGTAGGAACTGAGGCCCGGTGCATGGAATTAGTGCACCCTCCTGCAGTCCAGGAGCCCTCGAGGGATGTCTGACTGAGGGTTTAGGCCCGCTCCCCAGCTCAGGGCTTCTGGCTGAGATGTACTCCCCCTGTGGGAGCGCACTGACCACCAGGGGGCAGCTCCTGCATTGAGATTCTGCCCCCTGGTGGTCAGTGCACATCATAGTGACCTATTGTTCCGCCGTTTAGTCGATTTGCATATTGGCCTTTTATTATATAAGATAGGATAATACTAAACAAAAGCCTTATATCAGAGATTCAATTAACTCCATTTTTTAATATATATTTTATTGATTTTTCACAGAGAGGAAGGAAGAGGGATAGAAAGTTAGAAACATTGATGAGAGAGAGACATCGATCAGCTACCTCCTGCACCCCCCCCCCCACTGAGGATGTGCCCACAACCAATGTACATGCTCTTGACCAGAATCGAACCTGGGATCTTTCAGTCTGCAGGCCGATGCTCTATCCACTGAGCCAAACCGGTCTCGGCCAATTAACTCCATTTTTTTAAATTCAGTGTCTGTTATGAAACTTTGGATAAAGCAGCCAGTTTGTGCATTTCCTGTTCCTTGGCTATCACGTGGGACAGTGCTAAAGATTTCTCCACTACTTAATAAAGGCCTGTTCTTAGGAAGAGGGATTAGACAGTAATGGTCACCGCCGCGGATAGAAATAGACCAGAGGTGGGGAAGGACAGAATTGGTCTTAACATAAGGCAGTTCATCATTCCCTGAGTTGTTCAGCAGTGGAAGTGTGGCTTTTTGGGGAACTGACCTCAATGTGAGTAAAATATTCAGATGAGAAAGAAATGATTGCATTGAGTGGGGGAGCTAGATGCTGATGTTAGCCCTTTAAGTACATAAGGTATTCTGGTTATCCATTGCCGTGTACCAAACCACCTGAAAGTGAATGGCTTAGAACAGTGGTCGGCAAACTGCGGCTCGCAAGCCGAGGTTTGCTGCTCTGTTTGAGTTTGCCGACACTGGCTTAGAACAATGGCAAGTGCTTATTTTTTCACAACGCCGCAATTTGTGTAGGGCTTATTAGGGTTGGCTCTCTGCTCTCTGTGGCATCAGCTGCGGGCTGGAAGCTCTGCTTCCAATGTGGCTTAATCACAGAGCTGGCGAGCAAGTCGCTGCTGGCTCTCAGCTGGGAGCTCAGCTGGGGCCGAGGGTCAGGGGCCTCAGCAGGTACCCCAGGCTTCCGCGCAGCATTATGGCTGGGCTTCGGGGACGAGTGTCCTAAAGAGGAACTGGTAGAAGCTGCATGGCTTTTTCTGCCTGGCCTCTTAAATGAAGCCAGCCTATCTGCTAAAAAGGGAATATGCTAATTGACCATCACTCCGTCACAAAGATGGCTGCACCCACAGCTGAAGCCAAGTTCCCTTAAGGAGCCTTAATGAGCAATCCCAGCACTGGGCCAGGGGGTCTGAGGCTGCACTCCACTGCCTGGCTGGGCTTGACACGGGACTTTGGCTGTGCCCACTACCCAGGGGGGGGCTTGACAGGGGAGCTCAAGGTGCATCCCCAGTGCTGGGTCGGGGGAACTCGGGCTGCCTGCCCCTTCCTACCCCCCCCCCCCCCACCAGGTGGGGTTTGACGGGGAGACTTCACACCATGCCCCCTACCCAGCAGGTCTTGACAGGGGATCTCGGGCTGTGTCCCCCACCTGGTGGGGCTTGATGGAGGATCTTAAGGCACACCCCCCGCCCCAGTCTGGGCTGGGGACCTCAGGCTATGCCCCCTGTCCTGGCACTGGGCCAGGGACCTGAGGCTATGCCCCCTGCCTGTCAGGGCTTTGCAAGGGTGAGGGGGGCAGTTGGGGGTGAATAAGCCAGCAGGGGGGCAGTTGGGGGTGACCAGGCTGGTGGAGGGGGCAGTTAGGAGCAACCAGGACAGCACAGAGGGGCAGCTGGGGGCAACCTGGCCAGCAGTAGGGGGCAGTTAGAGGCGATCAGGCCAGCACACAGGCAGTGAGGGGCAACCAGGAAAGCAGGCAGATGAGCAATTAGGAGATTTTTTTTAATATATCCTAGATACAAGTCCCTTGTCATATAAACATTTGCAAAAATTTTCCCAGTTAGTGATTTGTCTTCTCTTAACTGTGTCTTTTGAAGAACATAAGTTTTCAATTTGATAAAAGTCCAATTATAAATTTGTTCCTTTCTGGATTGTCTTTTTGGTTTCACATCTAGGAAATCTTTAAGATTACGAAAATTTTTTTCCTCTGTTTTCTGCTAGAAATTTTACAGTTTTTGGTTTTGTATGTAGGTCCTACGATCCATTCTGAGTTCATTGTTATATGTGGTGCAAGGTATGGGAGATACTTGTTATTTTTTACATATACATGTCCAGTTGTTCCAGCACCAATTGTTAAGACGATTCTTTCTCTGTTGAATTGCCTTTGCACGTTTGTCAGTAAATATGTAAGTCTATTTTGGAACTCTCTATTCTGTGCTACTGATTTATGTATCTAGTTAATATTGGTTTCTGTTTGAATGAGGTTGTATACTTAGGAGCCAGGCTGCCGAGGTCTGAGACAGAGCTCAATCATTTACCCTGTAACCTTGGGCAAGTTCTTTAGCCTCTGGAGGCCTCAATTTTGTCATCTATAAAACAGAGATAATTATAGTACACAACCCTCATAGGGATTTTTATGAGGATTGAGTGAATAATTATAAAGCGCTCAGAATGGTGGCTGGAACCTATATGGTGTTTCTTACACTCCTGGGTCTTATTTTGAACTTCTATCCTGACTGGATTTCCATTGAAGTTAACAAATTCCATTATTTTATCTCAGATCATCCTTATGGAAGTTTGACTGTGAGATGAATTTCAATGAGAATTTTCTGTCACTACTCAGTAAAAGATTAAAATGTTCACTTTTGTCTTCTGTTAGGGAAATACTGTTTAACTTAGTTTAATAGCTGTATCAGGTGAATTCTATCTCCTGAAACATTTCTCCGATTTTGAAAGTATATCCATCGCCTTTTACGGATCATAGTAAGAAATACAGCCTAAACTAACCTACTTAGTAAGTAGCTCTTGTGAAAAAGGTAGTTTAAAACATGGCCTTTCCATGTTTGTGATTTTAAGCATTTTATTTGAGAACTAGTAACTTTTGCAACATTATTATGCTACTAAGCTTAAGGTTGTTTATTACTTTTATTTTAAATAACTTTGAATAATTGTTCAAAAAGTATAACAATGTAAGTCCTAAATTTCTTCTTTATAGACCATACTGAGAGTCAGATCATTTTATACTATAGAATTCTTTAGTTATAGGATTAATTTCTCTCCATGAACCAGGAGAACTGAGGTGTCCAAAGAAAATTCTTAGAAGAAAAGTAAATTACATTAAACTCCTCAGCATTGGACTGAATGTTTTATGGTCTAAATATTTCTGCCCCCACCCTCCAAATTCATATGTAGAAACCTTAACTCCCAATGTGACTGCATTTGGAGATGAGGAAGTAATTAAGGTTAGATAAGGTCGTAAGGGTGGGGCCCTGATCTGATAGGATTAGTGTCCTTATAAGAAGAGACATTCTCACCAAGGAAAGGCCATGTGAAGATATAGGAGGAAGGCAGTCATCTTCAAGCCAGGAAGAAAGTCCTTACTAGAAACCTACCCTGATGGTACTTTGATCTTGGACTTCCCAGCCCCCCAAAATGTGAGAAATAAATTTGTGTTATCTGAATTACCTAATCTGTGTTATTTTGCTATGGCAGCCACATTTAGTGGGCTTGGAATTCTAAAACAAAATACCATAGATTGGGTGGCTTAAACAACAGAATTTTTTTCCAAGTTCTAGAGGTTGGGAAATCCAAGATCAAGATGCCAGTAGATCAAGTGTCTGGTGTCAAAGATTAATACATGCTCATGCTACAGACCAGTGTTCCTTCTACTACAGCATGTAAAACTGGACAAGTACCATATTTATTGTGTAAGATTGAGTAAACAACTTTAAGATAGTTTGCTAATGATTTCAGTGATTAAATTATTGGATTTTCAGTACTGTATCAATGGGAGCCTGTTTCTGGTGCATGAATAGTTTTGCATAAAATTTATATAACCACAAAGAGGAAAAAAACAGTGCAAGAAGATTCAAAAGTAATTTGGAAAAAAGGCCTTTTAGTGACTATATTTTGATAGGCCAGTTAAAAAGTAATCTGACTGATTCCAGGCATACTGTTTATAAAATTTTGTGAGCTTTAGATTAGAGTATCTAGCGATAGAAATGGTGGCATTTGAAAAATTACATTGTAGGAATCCTATATAATAAAAGGGTAATATGCAAAATGACGCTAACAGCAGAACGACCACTGGACAGTCACGATGAGGCGCACTGACCACCTCTTGGTCCCTTCCCCAGGCCATTAGGCACCAATCACCTGATGGTGAACAGGGATCTGGGGGTGGGTGGCAGTGGTGGCAGGGCCTGCTGCAGGCAGCTGGCGAAGATGGTCCTGATCACAGCCCAGGCCTAGGGACCATCCCTGTGCATGAATTTCACGTGCCGGGCCTCTTTTTTTAAAGTATATTTTATTGACTTTTTTTTACAGAGAAGAAGGGAGAGGGATAGAGAGTTAGAAACATCGATGAGAGAGACATCGATCAGCCACCTCCTGCATGCCCCCTACTGGGGATGTGCCCGCAACCAAGGCACATGCCCTTGACCAGAATTGAACCTGGGACCCTTCAGTCTGCAGGCCGACGCTCTATCCACTGAGCCAAACCGGCCTCGGCTCCCCTCATTCCTTTTGAAAAAAATTGTTCTATTCAATTTTCCAACTATGCTACAGTCAGTGAGAGTAGGAAGTATTATTTCAGCACTAAGCATTGTTCCTGGCTCCCAATGGACAATTAATATTTATGGAATAATGTGAATAATACTCAAGGTCTGTGTTTTGTCCCCGCAGGTGGATCCAAAAGACTACATGTTCAGTGGCCTGAAGAATGAAACAGTGGGTCGCTTACCTGGGAAGGTGGCAGGGCAACAGTTCCTCATTCAAGACTGTGAGAGCTGTAACATCTATATCTTTGATCACTCCGCTACCATTACCATCGATGACTGCACCAACTGCGTCATTTTTCTGGGACCCGTGAAAGGCAGCGTGTTCTTCCGCAACTGCCGCGATTGCAAGTGCGCGCTGGCCTGCCAACAGTTCCGGGTGCGGGACTGCCGAAAGCTGGAAGTCTTTCTGTGCTGTGCCACCCAGCCCATTATCGAGTCTTCCACAAACATCAAGTTCGGCTGTTTTCAGTGGTACTACCCCGAATTAGCTTTCCAGTTCAAAGATGCCGGCCTCAGTATCTTCAATAATAACTGGAGTAACATCCATGACTTTACGCCCGTGTCTGGAGAGCTCAACTGGAGCCTTCTTCCAGAAAGTGCTGTCATTCACAACTACGTCCCTCTGCCTACTACCAGTGAGCTCCAGGCGGTCCGCATTTCCACAGAAGCCAATAGAAGTATCGTTCCCGTCACCCAGGGTCAGAGACAGAAGAACAGTGACGAATCATGCCTAGTGGTATTGTTTGCTGGGGATTATACCATCGCAAATGCCATGAAACTAATCGATGAGGTAAGGAGAGAGAGAAGATAGATGAACATACCACCTGGTTAGCAACACACCACTTTCCGGGGAATTTTCATTCTTTTCAACTTGGCTATTAGAAATACAGTGGTACCTCGAGATACGAGTGCCCTAACATACGAGATTTTTGAGATACGAGCCGTCGAGCGAGTGATTTTTGCTTTGAAATACGAGCAACAGTTGAGATAGGAGTCATCGAACGGATCGGCCGGCTGCACACGACCCACCAGTTTACCTCGACTCGAGCATCTCATAGTTTCCCATGCCTCAAGGTTACGGAAAGAATTAAACTCGTATCTCGAGGTACCACTGTATAGATAATCCTTAAGTTATAGTCTTTTGTCCCTTACAGATTTATCTGTAAGCTGAAGGTTTAGGCCTCAAAATACTTTCCCAAAGAAAAATTTTAAAAATATAATTCCATTCAGTAAGCATTTATTGACTAACCACTTATTACAGGTGAGTTACTCTGTGACTGTATTTCATTGATTATAGGATGCCCACTTGTTTTTGTACATTTTGTTATCTGAAATGCATCTTACAGTTGATGGCAACTTAGAGCTGTTGAGATATAGTAAATGCTGGGGTTGGAGATACATTGATAAAATCTTCAGCCCAAAGAACTTCCATTCTTTGTAATAAATGATTTCCACGGAAGTTCACAAGTACTGTAAAGCTTGACCTTTTATAATTATTTAATGGGGACATTTACTTGGAGTTTTAATTGGTCAGGAAGTGGGAAAGACATTTAGGAATATAATTTTTTGGAGCCTGTTGTGACCATGAGAGCAACCTTTACATTACCGTATTTTCCGGTGTATAAGACGACTTTTTAACCCAGGAAAATCTTCTCAAAAGTCGGGGGTTGTCTTATGCGCCAGGTATCGTCTTATAGGGCGAGTATATCCCAAACTCTGTATTTTAACTGGAAAATTTGAGGGTCGTCTTATACACCCAGTCATCTTATACACCGGAAAATACGGGTACTTTCTTTTTTGTCCTTTGCCCTATTGCCGTGAGGGAGAGATTGGTGCAGAATGAGGTGGGAGCTGGGATAGCGGAGGTCATGGGCTCATGGACAGGGGCTTTTGGTGAGTTTGTGAATAAAGGCTCTTGGGTAGCAGCTGCCACTTGACATATAACCGGGGCTATAGGGTTAGGGGTTCCAGAAGCAGCAGTTCCCGGGTTGATAGGTGCTCCCATAAGGAGGCAGTAGCAGTATATCTGATTACCCATTCATCAGACATTCTTCCGGAGGAGTCTGTCTGAATTTAAAAAGTCAAATTTCCGGGAATGGAGAAGTGAATGGAAATCTCAGCAAATCTCTTTTGATTAGACTTTTAAAGAGTTGGAGCAGTTATGTTAAGAGGAACAATTTTAGGGGAAAACACTAAAATTTACTGCCTTTTATAGATATACAGTGTACAATGTAGAAAACTCATATCTGAAATCTATAAAGTATATCTGAGGTCTAGTTTTCCAAACAACAGAAGCCAGAGTATAATTTGAAGACTTTGATATTTCATTTGTTTATTATACCAATCTGATGAAAACATACTATGAATCTGGTCAGATAGAGAAAAAATGTTTCTAGTCTTGAGTTATCTAATAACATGTTAATCCAACATCTAAGAGGGAAATCTTTTCATTATAATATATAGCAATTTTTAAAATCTACATATAGTTTTCAAAAGGTATAATTTATTCAGGTTAAATTTCCTTTTGGTAGGTAATGATGAGTGGACATAAAGAATATATAGTACTAGAGGCCTGATGCATGAATTCATGTATAGGTGGGGTCCCAAAAGGAGTAGAGGGGGGGCTGGGATGTGATTGGCCCTTCGGACCGGTGGTGGGATGCCCTTACCAGCCTGGGATCTGGATCAGACATGTCCCGCTGACATTCGCACCAATTGTCGGGAGCCACCTGGTGGCCACTTTTATATTTCTTCCAGAGTGTCTTGGGAGGGGAAGCAGCTGTGATGCCCAAGACAGACTTCCAGGAGGCCAGTGGCATTGTGGAGATTGTGCCTGTGGCACTTGTCCGTCAGTGCCTGGCCCATTCTCCAGAGATTGGACCTGCAGGATTACTGAGGGAGTGAGTGGCTGCCACCAGGCTGGTGGGCCACCAGGACGGGTCAGTGAGCTGAGCGGCGCTCCTGCTGTAGGAATGCACTGACCACTAGGGGGCAGCTCCTGCTGTCCTCTGATGGTCAGTGCGTGTAATAGCAATCAGTTTTCCAGTCATTCTGGTCATTTGGTCTTAATGGTCACTTAGGCTTTTATATATATAGTATGTTTAAATAAAAAAGCCTTCACGCCTGGGCAATGTGGTTCAGTGATTGTCAGCCCATGAACCAGGGGGTCACAGTTTGATTCCCAGTCAGGGCACATGCCTAGGTTGTGGGCTCAATCCCCAGTGGGGAGCATGCAGGAAGCAGTCAATCTGTTTCTCACTCTCGATCCCTCCCCTACCTCTCTCTAAAATCCATAAAAATAGGAGAAACCAAGATGGCAGCATAGGTAAACACCTAAGCTGCTGCCTCGCACAACAATTTCAAAACTACAGCTAAAAGACAGAACGGACATCATCCAGAACCACAGGAAGGCTGGCTGAATGGAAATTCTACAACTAGAAGGAAATAGAAAAGCACACTGAGAATCAGAGGAGCTGCAGGAGGCTGAGGTACTGAGACATGCACGCAGAGAGGACTGGCAACAGTGTGTGGCTGGTTTTCTCAAACAGGAGGGAGACAAAAGCTTCTGACTGCATTGAACTCCAGTTCAGGGTGAAACTCTGGGGATTCAGACTCATACAGGGTGAAACTGGAAAGAAAAAAGCACACTGAGACTCAGAGAAACTTAGGAAGGCTGAGGTATCGAGGTGCACATGTGGAGAGGGCAGGCAACTGAGTACGTGGCTGGCTTTCTCAAGCGGGAGGGAGACAAAAGATCCCAACTGCACTGGACTTCAGTTCCGGGTGAGACTCTGGGGACCCAGGCTCATTCAGGGAGAAACTGGACTGTCTGGCAGCAGGCGGAACTTGAGGGCGGCTTTCTCTCAGAGGTGCTTGCAGCGATTACCATGGGACATTAAGACCCAGGGACCTCACAGGACAGGGCTGATGGGAAACCAGTGCTGTCTGCTCCACCCTGAGACTCCGTCCCATTCAAGCTGAGCACAGAGACTTTTGCAAGTCTTCCATAAGGGTGTCTCCAGCATAGAGGTTTTCCCAGCATAGACAGAGCTGATCCTCACAGCCAGTTGGCTTGGAGGTCAATACCACCTAGTGATACCAATAAAAATCAAGACTTAGGACACCTTAACACACAAAGCCATTCCATTAACTCAGGGAAGCAGCCAAAATGCAGAGACAAAGAAACAGATCACAAATGAAAGAAATGGAGGAAAGCAAATAACTGGATATAGAGTGAAAAACCAAGGTTATAAGGTTTTTCAAGAAATTTCTAGACAAGGCCAATAAAGTTCAAAACCAAGATGGTGGCATAAGTGAACACCTAAACTGCTGCCTCGCACAACAATTTCAAAACTACAACTAAAAGACAGAACGGACATCATCCAGAACCACAGGAAAGCTGGCTGAGTGGGAATTCTACAACTAGAAGGAAAGAGAGGGGCGTGTGGAGACTCAGAGGAGCTACAAAAAGCTGAGGTACGGAGATACGTGTGTGGAGAGGATGGGCGGTAGGGTGTCTGGCTGGCTTCCTCTAGCGGGAGGGAGACGGAAAATCCCAAGTGCACTGAACCCCAGTTCCGGGCGAGACTCATGGGGGGAGTCTGGACTGTCGTGAAAAGGGAGGAGTACACAGAAACTTAGGGGAACTGTGAAAGAAAGAGGTCTGAAGATGTGCAAGCGCAAGTGTGCACACAGAGTGCTGACTGCTGATTGTGCTGCTGGCTTTTTCTAGTGGGAGGAAGACAGAACCTCCCAACTGTGTTGAAATCCAGCCCCAACTGCACTGAACCCCCATTTCTGCTGAGACCCTGGGGACCCAGACTCATATGGGTCCCTGGAGTACACAGAAACTCAGGGGAGCCAGAAAGGCAGAGGTCTGGAGGCACATGAACATGTGTGTGCAGAGAGGGCTGCAGCGATTACCGAGGGAAACTGAATCTAGGGGCCATGTAGGGTGGGGCTGACAGGAAGCCAAGGCTGTCTGCTCAGCCCTGAAACTCTACCCCATCCAAGCTGAACACAGAGACTTTTGCAATTGTGCAAGTCTTATAAGGCTGACTCTAGCACAGATGTTCTCCTGGCATAGACACAGCTGATCCTCAACCAATTAGCTTGGAAGTCAATTCCCCCCAGTGATACCAACAACAATCAAGACTTAACTATAACAAGGCTGTACACACAGTCCACAAAGGGGTGCACCAAGAGAGTCCACCTCCCTGGGAAGGGGGAGCTACTGGGCCCTATAGGACACCTAACATACAAAGCCACTCTACCAACTCAGGGAAGCAGTGAAAATGCAGAGACAAAGGAACAGATCACAAACGAAAGACATGGAGGAAAACAAACGACTAGATATAGAGTGCAAAACCACAGTTATAAGGTTTTTCAATAATTTCCTAGAAAAGATGGATAAATTTAGTGAGACCCAAGAAGAGATGAAAAAGAACCAACTAGAAATTAAACATACACTGACTGAAATAAAAAATATTATACAGAGTCCTAACAACAGACTAGAAGAATACAAGAATCAGTTCAAAGATTTGAAATACAAAGAAGCAGAAAACACTCCACTGGAAAAGCAAAAAGAAAAAGGAATAAAAAAACTTGAAGATAGTGTAAGGAGCCTCTGGGATGACTTCAAGTGTACCAACATCAGAATTATGGGGATGCCAGAAGAAGAGAGAGAGCAAGATACTGAAAACTTATTTGAAGAAATAAGGACTGAAAACTTCCCCACCTGGTGAAAGAAATAGACTTACAAGTCCAGGAAGCGCACAGAACCCCAAACAAAAGGAATCCAAAGAGGACCACACCAAGACACATCATAATTAAAATGCCAAGAGCAAAAGACAAAAGGAGAATCAACAAGGGAATCTTAAAAATCAAGTGAATAAAAATCTGATGATCAGAATAAATTGGTGAATATAATGTGAATATAATGGAATATAATGGTGAATATAATGGAATCAGGGGCATAGAAAGGGAGTGGACTGACAATTCTCTGGGTGAAATGGGTGAGGGGGGTGCAGGAAGAGACTGGACATAAATTGTACACCTATGGATGAGGACAGTGTGGGAGGGTAAGGGCAGAGGGAGGGGTGGGAACTGGGTGGAGGTGAGTTTTGGAGGGAAAAAGAGGAACAATTGTAATAACCTGAATAATAAATATTTATTAAATTTCAAAAAATAAAATCCATAAAAATAGATTTTTTAGAAAGCCCTCCAAACAAACACTGTCTTCATGAGTCATCAGGTGTTCTTAACCTTTGTATCTGGTGTGTAAAATGACAGTGTTGTGTGCCCTGCAAAGTAATATGACCAGCAAGGTTCTTTAGATATCCTTCTGGAATACAAAATAATTTAGAACAAACACATCTAATAATAATGATAGTAGATAACATTTATATGTATAGTGTTTACTATATATTGGGCACTGTTGTCAGTGGGTTAACTCACTTAATTCATAATAACCTGTGAAATAAGTGTCATGGTTCCCCTTTTTTTACAGATAAGGGAAATGAGCTAGAGAGAGGATCCATAACTTGCAAAAAAGTCACTCATGTGGTAAATGCAGAGCCACTACTTAAATCAAGGGAATGTGGCATTTGAGGCCGCATCTTAACCCTTACGCCTGATGCTACTATGCCGTCTCAGTTGTAAAGAAAAGTTGCTAAATGCCTGGTGGAGCAGGAATGTGACATGAAGTCAAGACAGATACGGTCATCCATCCTAGAAGGAAAAACCCTGGGACTTTTTTGGCTAGTTGTCCTATCTAATTCTAAAACCACAAAATTAAGGGATAAAAAGAACTAAGAGAAGGAAATGCCAAGTACATGTGAAGAAGGTATCAAAACATGCTGAAAACCAGTGACTTAAGAGAGAGATTGCTTTTTTTAAAAAATTAAACTCAAGTTCTTAGGAAAATATGTGTAGAAGCTAGTTAATTCTGAGATGGAAAAAATAAAACAAGTCTTTTTTGTTATAACAAATATCTTAGAACCGTCTTAGACTGAACTGTAATTGCTAACTCTGGTTTTGTTAAACCCTAAGAGTATCACATAATTTTGTTTCACTTATTTCTACAAATTAAACATGTCATAATGGTTTTGGGGATTTTTTTAGATAGGAAGTATAAAACTTGAGAGTGGGTCCCGAAAAGCTGGGTAGAGCAAAAAGCACCTTCTGTAGGAAGTCAAGAGAAGTACTGGGCCTTGGTTTTCTCACCTAAAAATCAGATTTTTGCTGGCTGTTACTTAGATCACAGATATGCACAGGATCAATCAGACTAAATCTAATTTGAATTGTTGAGAAGTGTTGCATAATTCAAGTTGGGTAGTTACCACTATTTTCAAGTCTCTAAAAGTAAAATAATTTTCAGAAAAAGAGTCTCTTCAAATATTTACAGTGAGATCATGTTTCAGAGTATATTATTTGTTTTTAGGTAACGGTATTTTGAATTAATCATCTTACTTTTGTCAGTTTATGTGTCTGACTATAAAATGAGAGGTAAGGCGCAGTCTAGAAAATTAGAAACAGATGTAGGATTGTTTCTAATATTTTAAGTAACATTGCAGTCATCACCTGGCAGTGATGTCCGTGTAATTTTCTGCTCCTTTTTAATTTTTTTTTGAGTTAGCTTTGAGGGCTGTGAAAAATAATTTAAGTTTGAGTCCAATCTGATGGAATAGGAATAATGTAGTCATAGGATGAAATACTAGTAATCCTTAACACTGATTTTGTAGACTAGCTGGAAAATGTTCATAGTTAAGTATGTGAAAAAGTTGTAGATTACATAAGTATCTGATCTGTTTGAAGTAGATAAGTCTCAAAAGTTATCGATACTAAAACATTAACAGTTATGGTCATTAGGAAGTGGATTAAGCAAAGGGTATTTTTTGTAGTTCTACGGGTCTTGCATGAGTGAACGTGTGTTATTCCTGTAATGGGGGAAGTAAACAGGGCGGGTAAAAGGAAGTATGCCAATATGGCAGTGACATCTTTGAGTGTGCATCTTGGCTGATGTTTCTGATTTTTTTTCAAATGTCCTTTATTGAGCATATATGTTACTGTCATATTAAAAACCCAGTACACTTTGCTAAAAACTAAAGTGGCTGAATGACTTTGCTTTTTTTTAAATATATTTTATTGATTTTTTACAGAGAGGGAAAGAAAGTTAGAAACATGGATGAGAGAGACATCAATCAGCTGCCTCCTGCACGCCCCCTACTGGGAATGTGCCCGCATCCAAGGCACATGCCCTTGACCGGAATCAAACCTAGGACACTTCAGTCCACAGGCCAATGCTCTATCCACTGAGCCAAACCGGTTTCGGAGAATGACTTTGCATTTTAAAAACTAATAATTATTTTAAAAATTAATATGTACTCATTGTGGAAGACTATAGTAATAAAGAGAATAAGTTTAAAAATCATAATGTACTGTACTTTGCATAGTCTTTTTAAGAATAATTTTTATTTAGTCTGTAATCAGATTAATTGGTTTTAAATATATATGTGTGTTTATTGTTGACAGTATTACAGATGTCCCACATTTTCCCTTGCTTTAACTCCCTCCACCCAGGCAATATAACCCCCTTCCAGGCCTTCACTACACTATTATTTGTGTCCAGGGACTTTGCATACATGTACATATGTTCTTTGCTTAACCTCTTCCCGCTCCCCACTCCTCCAGATATGTCAGTCTGTTCCATGCCTCCATGCCTCAGGACTTATTTGTTTGTCAATTTATTTTGTTCATTAGATTCCACAAATAAGTGAGATCGTGTGATATTTGTCTTTCTGTGATGGCTTATTTCACTTAGCATAATAAACTCCAGGTCCATCCATACTGTCGCAAAGAGTAAGAGATTCTTCTTTTATACAGCTGCATAGTATTTGAGTAATTGGATTTAAAAATATATATATGTTTTTATTGATTTCAGAGAGAAGGGAGAGGAGGAGAGAGAGAGAAACATCAATGATGAGAGAGAATCATGGATCGGCTGCCTTCTGCATGCCTGCTCCTGGGGATTGAGCCTGCAACCTGGGCATGTGTCTTGACCAGGAATTGAACCTTGACTCCCTAGTTTATGGGCCAATGCTCAACCACTGAGCCACACCAGCTCAATTAATTGGGTTTTAATCATAAAACTCTGTTACTTAATAGTTGTGTGATCTTGGGCAGGTTTCTTAACCACTCTGTGCCTTAGTTTTTTTATCTGTAAAATGGGGATAATAATAGCACTAAAGTGAATAAAATACCTGGTACAGGGTAAGTACTCCATAAACATAACCTATCGTTATTGTGCTATACTCGATAAACTTGTATTATGTTTTTAAAAATTAACATCATTAGATATGCTTTTCCCCATTATTTGTTATGTTTAATGAACTATGGTATTATATCATGTCAATACATCATCATTTACTTAACCATTCTCCTTTCTTCATCACAAAACTAAGGATTCCATCTATTCATTTCAGTCAAAAAATTTTAATTATATTTAAAGTTTTGAGGGATCATTCGCATTTGTTTGATCCTTAATCTTAGCAGTAGGCATTGGGTAACAGTTCTTAACAGAACTGCCCATCTGGGAGGAAGGAATATTGTATCTGTGAAAACCTGTTACAGCAAACACCCCAAATTAGAGTTATAACTAAACCCAAACTCAGCATTCTGTGTCATGTTTTATACGGAACTGTACTAGGAAATAGTGTTTCCACCTCAGAAGGCCATTTTAAAATCTAAGTGAAATTCTGTTTTCCACAGATGGTTCACTTAGGGTTTTTCCTGATTCAGACAAAGGAGATATCCATGAAAGCGGAGGATGCTCAGAGGGTTTTTCGGGAAAGAGCACCTGAATTCCTTCAACTTCTGAACAAAGGTACCTCCTGGCTGTTCGGTCCACTTCTGTGCTTATCCTCTTGAGATGCTGATCTGGTTTATTCTGGCCTTTCGCTTTTCTCTGACATTGCCTTCTCTTTCTCACTTGTTCTTTTTTCCTACTACTCTTCAGAAATGTCAAAATTTCACATCATTTAAAAAAAAGCCTGTATGATCATTAGAAATCAGATAATTTTTTTCCTATTCTATTGCCTGAGTTCTGGAAAAATCATATTTATTATGTGTTTTATTATTGTTGTATTATTATACTGTCCAGCATTACAAAGCACTTGATAAGGATTCTTTCTGCCTTCAATGTGCTTTGACCATACATGAAAAGTAAGAAATATAAATAAAATGGTATAGTATTTTATGTAGTTGATATGATCGATTACCGTATTTTCTGGCGTATAAGACGACTGGGCATATAAGACGACCCCCAAATTTTCCAGTTAAAATACAGAGTTTGGGATATACTTGCCATATAAGACGACACCCAGTGTATAAGACGAACCCCGACTTTTGAGAAGATTTTCTTGGGTTAAAAAGTCGTCTATACGCTGGAAAATATGGTAACTTCTCAGCAGGCAAATGCTACCAATACATTTCAGATATTGAAAATATGTCTGCAAACAGAGGACCTAGAGTTAGGGTGCCTTCTGAAGGGTTGCTGTCTGCCTGTATGTGTTGAAGGTGTGCTGATTCTGGAGGACAGAATCTTTTTCTTTGAGATGGGAACATTGTTTGCTGAAGGCCGTTAAGTATGATAATGGTATTGTGGTTATGCAGGTGATGCATGCTAATGCGTTGTGATATCTGCTCTTTTCAAATGGCTCAGCAAAACAAAATCAGTGTGTGTGCACGCGCACGTGTAGTAGATGATCAAGCAAATCAATATAACCTTATTGTATGTGTCTGTTTCAAGACACCTTTTTTAGTATGTGTTATTGATTCATTAGCATTGAACTTAGAGCCAACAGCACTCTAACTCAGGCCTGAATGAAGCTTCCCTGACAGCTGTTTTCTCTGTAAGACATACACCGTCTTTCTAAGCTTAGGAACATTATACAGCACTTCAGCGCTATCATCTGCGGGCCATTTAAAATAGCAAAGTCCCAACAAAAAGAACAAGGTGTGGGAAATGTGGCACTGAATAGACTATGAAAAGGACCCCTGTTTACAGAATGATGCTGAAACCAGAAGACAGAGCATCACTTTGTTTTCACCTGGGACCATGCATGTCAGGCAACTTGTTTTGGCCACTCTGTGTGTGTCCACAAATGGCCATGAAAAAGCTACCCTGTTTCCCCGAAAATAAGACAGTGACTTATATTAATGTTTGCTCCCAAAGAGGCGCCAGGTCTTATTTTCAGGGGAGGTCTTATTTCTCCATGAAGAAGAATACAGTACACATTTATTGTTGAACAAAAAAAAAAAAAAAAAAGGAAATTTATTCCCTGTCTGTGGTACGGTAGTCGTTGTCATCACAAACCAGCTCACGGATGGGCCGCAGCACAGCTGGAGCTGTTCGGGCAGGGCGAGGTCTCTTTACATCAGTAGTCAGACGCCTGACGGTAGCTTCGGGGGCCTTATATTCCAGGGAGGCCTTATGTTCAGGGGAGGCCTTATTATCGGGGCCGTCTTATTTTCGAGGGGATGTCTTATATTACAGCGAGAGGCAAAACTGGAAGTAGGTCTTATTTTGGGGGGATGTCTTACTTTCGGGGAAACAGGGCATTAAGTATTGATTTGGGGGTTACAAATCAATTTTTCCAGGTAAGGACATTCAAAAATAAAACATTCACAAATAATGAGGATCAATTGTATATGTATTTCCTGTTAAACATTTTCCTTTAAGCACTGCTTTAAGCATCCTGCAAATTTTGATAGGATGTATTTTCATTTAATTCAGGGTTTGGCAAAATACGGCCTCCTGGATGTTTCATAAATGACGTTTTATTTGGAGCACAGCCATACTCATTATTGTATCTACTAGAGGCCCGGTGCACGAAATTCATGACCCATGGCGGCGGGGAAAGGTCCCTCATCCCGGCCTGTGCCCTCTCATAGTCCGGGATCCCTCGAGGGATGCCCAACTGCCACAGGGGCAAAGAGACTCCCGCCACCACTGCTGCGCTTGCCAGCTGTGAGCCCAGCTTCTGGCTGAGCAGTGCTCCACCTATGGGAGCGCACTGCATTGAGCATCTGCCCCCTGGTGGTCAGTTCACATCACAGCAACCGGTCATTCCACTGTTCAGTCAATTTGCATATTAGGCTTTTATTATCTAGGACTGTTTTGCTGATTTCCTACCTGATCCATTATAGAAAAAGTATATTGGCCCCCTCCCCACATTGTAGTTCAGAATATTGTTTAGTCTCCCTTGAGACTTTTCACCCAATCCATGGATTATTTAGAAGTATATTGTTTAATTTCTAAACATTTGGAGATTGTCCAGATGTGTTTCTGTAATAGATTCGTAGATTAATGTTATTATGGTCTGAAAATAGACATTGTATAATTTCTACTTTCTTTACTTAAGGTTTGTTTTGTGGTACAGATTATAGTGTATCCTGGCAAATATTCTATATATATGGTGAGAAGAATATATAATCTGCTTCTGTTCGGTAAAATGTTCTATAGAGACCTAGTAGGTCAATTTGGTCGATAGTGCTATCATCTACACTGAGTGGCCAGATTATTGTGATCTCTGAACGCATAATAATCTAGCCACTCTATGTGTGTGTGTGTGTGTGTGTGTGTGTGTGTGTGTGTGTGTGTATGTATGTATCAGGCCTGGTGCATGAATTCATGCATGGGGTCCGGCCAGCTTGGCCAGGGGGAAGAGATGTGGGTGGTTGGCCAGCCTGCCTGCTTGCTGGTTGAACTCCTGGTCAAGGGGACAATTTGCATATTAGGCTTTTATTATATAGGATATACACTGAGTGGCTAGATTATTATGCATTCAGGGATCATAATAATCTGGCCACTAAGTGTATATATCCTTACTGATTTTCTGCTTACTTGTTCTATGAATTAGAGAGAGAGGAGTATCAAACTCTCCAACTATCATTGTGGATTTGTCCATTTCTCTTTTCAGATCCTATCAGGTTTTGCTGTGAAACTTTGTTGTTAGATGCATACACATTTAGGATTGTTATGTCTTCTTGGAGAGTCCCTTATGATTATGTAATGCCCCTTTTTGTCTCTGATAATCTTCCTTGTTCTGAAATCTACTTTGCCTGATATATAGCTACTCCAGCTTTAGTTTGGTTGTTAGTGGTTCATCATATTCTAGAAGGCTGGTGCATGAATTCGTGCACCAGTGGGATGCACCAGTTGGATCCCCCAGCCTGGCCTGAGGGATAGGACCGAAACCAGTTCTCTGACATCCCCTGAGGGGTCCTGGATTGCAAGAGGGCACAGGCCAGGCCGAGAGTCTCCACTGGTGCATGATCAGGGCCAGGGAGAGACGCAGGAGGTTGGCCATTTGGGGAGGGACCACAGGAGGGCTCCAGGGTGAGTCCAGCCTGTCTTGTTCAGTCCCGATTAGCCAGACCCCAGCAGCAAGTTGGTTGGATTGCTTGCCCCCTGGTGGTCAGTGCATCTCATAGGAACTGGTTGACTGGTCAGCTGCCTCCCCATGGTGGTCAGTACATGTCATAGCAAGCATTTGGGCAGCCTTAGCATATCATTAGTATATTACACTTTGATTGGTTGAACAGATGACCAGACACTTAGTATATTAGGCTTTTATTATATAGGATCTTTATCCCTTTTTTAAAAAAATATATGTTTCTTTATTGATTTCAGAGAGGAAGGGAGAAGGAGAGAGAGAAGCATCAATGATTAGAGAGAACCACCTATCTGCTGCCTCCTGCAGGCCCCCTACTGGGGATCGAGCCTGCAAACCAGGCATGTGCCCTTGGCCAGAATCAAACCTGGGACCCTTCAGTCCACAAGTTGATGTTCTATCCACTTAGCCAAGCCAGCTAGGGCTATCCCTTTTCTTTTTACTTATTGAAGTCTATATACCCAAAGTGAGTTTTTGTAGACAGCATATAGTTGGTTCTTGCTTTTTAATTCTTTCTGATAATCTCTTAACTTTTAACTGGTGTATTTAGACCATTCACATTGAAAGGAATTGATATAGTTGGATTGACATCTACCATCTTGCTAGCTGCTTTCTGTTCCATTTGTTCTTTGTTTCTTTTTACCTCTTTTTGTTTAATTGGCTGTTTTTTTATAACTCCATTTTATCTCCTCTACTGACTTATTGTTTATACCTTTTATATAATGGTTGCCTTGGGTTTTACAATATACATGTTTGAGTCCACCTTATAGTAATATTATACCACTTCACCTATACTATATAAGGTCCTCATAACATTATATACTCAAATCTTTCTTCCCATCCCTGTATCATTATTACCTATCTTACTGTTGCATATGCTACACATACCTAATACACTGTTAATGTTATTTAAACTGTCAGTTATTTTTCAAAGAATTAAAAATAATAAAAATACAGATAATATTTTACTGGAGGATTTAAGCAGAAGAATGTCATGGTCCCTTTAAAAGGCACCTTTTATCACTCTGCCTACTCTGAGGAAGCAGAGAGCCATCTGGAGGCTGTTGCTTTAATCTAATTGAGACATGGCAGTGGCTTGTTCAAGGTCATGTTAGATTACACAGAAGAGTTTATTAGATAGGGCACTCAGGAATCTTTTGTGTTCACTCCAAAATCTCACAATCGTTTTGACAGTTCAAATATTTAGATTTCAAGCTTCTGCGAACTACTTGACAAGACGTTCACTTTAAAACACCAAAAGCGTGACTAATGATCCCTGTTGACCTCGTGGTTCAGTTTGAAATAAACACTGTAATTGTCGTCATCAGTATTAGATAGAAAGACAAATAGGACTTCTTAAAAAGTACATTGTCAGCATTGTAGTTTTTTTAGTTTAGGATTGTCCATACATATTAATCAACATTGATGCACTTGTCTACCTTTTTTGTTAGTGAGTTTGTTGACAAATTATGAGGTCGCTTACCGGAAGCTCATAATATTCTATTCAAAAAATATCAACCAAGTTTTACTCGGGGATAACTCTACCAACATTGGATTTCTGAATTCTGGATTATGTTGTCTTTGTAGAATGCAGGAACTTTCAGTAATAAATGTCTGACTTTTAAAAATATATCTACTGTATATCCTTGTACTGATCCAGACTAAAAGCATACTGTATTCTACCTTCATTCAAACTGTTCACTTTCTGCACAACTGGTAACCCTGCATTTATTATCAACTTTTTCTTTTCTCAGTATTTATTTTGTTTAAAATGCTTTTTAAGCCCTTTTGCAAATTCACAAATGTACTATCTCTATTCAGAAGTACAGAGTACAATGCCTCATGTGAATCCATCCCATTTTATCAACTTTTTGCCGTTCTTGAAAAAATAATTTATATCCTCCTTTTTTTGCTAAAATGTTTTAATCAAATTTGAATGTCTTGTTATTTCACCCTTACATATTAGTGTGTCTTCTTAAAACAAAATTAAAAACAAGTGTTTTCTTAAATAATCACAATATATTATGACATCAATCATGATTAACAATTCCTTTAATCTCATCTAATAATCAGTCCATATCCAAATTTCCTCATTATCTAAAAACATTCTTTATGGCCGAAACCGGTGTGGCTCAGTGGATAGAGCGTCGGCCTGCGGACTGAAAGGTCCCAGGTTCGATTCCGGTCAAGGGCATGTACCTTGGTTGCTGGCACATCCCCAGTAGGGGGCATACAGGAGGCGGCTGATTGATGTCTCTCTCTCATCAATGTTTCTAACTCTATCCCTCTCCCTTCCTCTCTGTAAAAAATCAATAAAATATATATTAAGATATATATTAAAAAAACATTCTTTATGTATTCTTTAATATACTTTTATTAATTCCAGAGAGAGAGACAGAGACAGAGAGAGAGAAACATCAATGATGAGAGAGAATCATTGATTAGCTGTCTCTTGCACGCCCCCTACTGGGGAACAAGCCCCCAACCCAGGCATGCGCCCTGACCGAGAATCAAACTGTTACCTCCTGGTTCATAGGTCAACACTCAACCACTGAGCCATGTCGGCTGGGTTCTTTATGTATTTTTATAGTTAATGTGATCCAGATTTAAAATTGTCCCACTATATGTCATTTTTCTGTATCGCTCTTAACAAGAAACAGTTGTCTCTCCCCCCCCCCCCCCCTCTCTCTCTCTTTTTTTAATCTTATAAAAGAAACCTGCTCAATTGTCCTATAGAATGCCTGGGTTTGTTTAATTTGTCCCTCTACAGTTCTTGTAGACGATAAGTTAGATCCAAGCCTTGTTTATACTCACATTTAGGGGTTCTTGGGGACAAGAATATTTCACAAGCGGTGCTGTTTCCTATATTATTACACGAGAGGGCCCATAACTTGACTATTGCACGTTTAGTGATACTAGCATTGCTTAAGTTCAGCCGGTGACAGTCTGCTTCTTGAAGTTTCTTACCACTCTTCCCTGTGGGATGCTAAAAACATTGACGATGGTTGCCCGATTAAATTATTAGGAGGTGCAAAATAGATCATTTTCTAATCATGTCACTACCTCTATATTTAATAATGGATGTTCACAGAACTTCATGTACAACCGAGCTGTTCGGTTAATTTGAAACACGCTTCATGTCAGAAAAGCAGAATACATAAAGGGACAATCATTAAGCATCAGTTTTCAGAGTAATAATTTGCTACCCTAGCAACCTATACTAGTAGCCAATGAATTTTCTTTGTTTCTCTCTTTCCTAAATAGCATTAGTAGCACGTGAGTTATCATATATTCAGCGTGTTTTAATAAATTGCAGTTATTATTCCTTCTGATCTCCCTGAGGCTCATCCATTGGGAGCTCCTGCAAGCGGGCTCCCGTGTCCTCCTGATACAACCGCACTGGCTTTTGATGGCTTCGTTGCATTTTGGCTCAACAAGATATTCCCGGTTGATCTTTCCCATTTCTTGCCTCGGACACAGACTTGTCCATTTTTCTGAGTTACCTCCTTTTCTTTACTCAGCACCTGTCTTGATCTCCACTCTGTTCTGCTAAAAAAAGATCCCACACTTTAATTTGTTCTCTGGATCTAATTGTATAGTTGTATAGTTGACTATCGATATAGCCTGCCTTTTCTGTATTTTTGCCTATATCAAATCACAGGCCCTTTGTTACTTTAGTTATTTAGCGGGATCTTTGTCCCCATTCATGTACCTGTGACACCCGCCAACATTCACCTTAGCATTTCATTACTTAGTACTTCATCATTGTCTGTTGTCCTGTACTTGTTTAATGGTGTGTGTGTTTGTTTGTTTTGTCAAGAAATGTGTGATTTCATGGAAGTCAGGACTTCTCCGTTACTGTAGGAGATAAAAAGCAAATCTATTAAGAATCCAGTGACAGCTGGATAAATATTAATTAAAGAGCATATTTTGCTTGGCTGACTTGTGGCAATGTTTGCCAACAGTTCGACACTGGTTCGTGCAAATGCTACATGTAAATCCAGGAATTAAAGTACAGGTGGTTGAAAAGTCTATAAATGAATGTATGCGAGAGGAAGCATAAATATTTTCAGAGAATTCAAAAAATGAACGGTTGGTCATTGGATCTAGAATGTAGTTTTAAGGCTCACGCAAGAAATACACAGTTTCACACAGTCATTACTTTCGGTGCCTGGCATCAGTTCCTACTTGGCTTAGCTTCATCACTGGTGCCCAGAACTTGGCTGGTAAGGAGGAGAGTTGGAAGCAAGGCTGACTGCCTGGCAAAAAACTTACTTGCGTTGACTTGAATTGCTTTCGATCTTTTTTGTCATTTGTCAGCTGCTTTTTGTACGGCTAAATGGTGGGCTTTTAATGGTTTTTATAGACGAATGAAAACTAGAAAAGCCAGACTGTTCACAACATTTAAAAATGTGATAGTCCACCCTGGCTGCTATGCTCAATTGGTTGGATCATCGTTGTCCCACAACCAAAAGGTTGCAGGTTTGATTCCCGATCATAGCACATGCCTAAGTTGCAAGTCCGGCTCATATAGGGAGGTAACCAATCAATATTCCTCCCTCTTCCTCTCTCTCTCTCTCTGACCTGTATGGGGAGACATCCAATCGATGGATCAATGTTTCTCTCTCTCTCTCTCCCCCTCCCTCCCTTTTTCTCTCCAAAATCAATTTAAAATGTGAGAGTCCTATAGTAGCCCTGAAGCTACCCATCATGTGATGAGACTCTGTTAATTTGTACTATAATGAGAGTAGGAGGAAGTAACTGAAGTGACAGTCCATCCATCTACTTCCTTCTTCCTTTTCTTTTACGTCCAAAGAAGCAGCCAGAGATTCTTCGGGGAAGTACAAAAAGATTAATTTTAGAATAGATTTGTATCCTTGATAAGACAACCCTTCTTTGGTTTGCTTATAGGTCCCGTCATTGCCTTGGAGTTTAATGGCGATCGTGTTGTAGAAGATTGTCAAAATGTTGTCAACGAGATATTCAAGAGCACCAAGGTACAAGGTTTCATTGACTGGATTTCTCCTCTTTTCGCCCCCTCCTGAGCTGAGTTCAGCATGACTCAGCGCTGCTGCTCTTCTGGCCACTGGCCCCGACATCCCTCGAAGACCCCAGATACTTGCCGAGGCCCCCATTCCCCTGGGGAGAGGGCATCGTGCCTGGGCTGCTTAGAGTGGCTCTACTGCCAAGCAGGCCCGGATCCCTCCCCTGATACTCCAACCTGCTGGAAGCTTCCATTGGGGCACTGACATAGGGTCCAGTTCCTGTCCTTTACCCCCGCCATCACAGTTCTCTTGGAAGGTTGTCCTGGCTTGAGCCAGCTCCACCTCACAAACCCCAGCCTGGACCTAGCACACTTTGAAAAAAATGTACTTCGATCAAAAACAGACATCCCGCCCACAGGATCCCAGAATCCGGGGCTTCTCTCTGTGACGTCCAAGGAGCACATGTCAGGCAAGGCAGGGACAACCTCAGAGAGACTGTTTCAGAGTCCGAGAGAATGGCCAGCGTCTCTGCCTTCAAGTCAGTCTGCAGGAAATCCAGCTTCAGAGAGAATCCAAAGCTCATGGGTATCATCTCACCTTTCCCAATACCATCCCCTGAAATAGCCCCAAGGTATGCCAAGGTACTCAAGACTCCTTCTCCAAGGTTCTCTAAGCCCCCCTACCTCTAACAAAAGCCCCTAGTAGGCCCTCTCCCCAACTCCTAGAAGTGAACCCCAAGACTCTAGAACAACTGTCCTTTTAATCTTGAAAATCACCTCAAGGGCCTAAACTTCCCCCAAGAAGTTTCCAGAATAACAGGGACTTCCATGGTGAACGGTGAGGCTACAGAAATGCCCCCACCTTTGAGGGAATGCCAGCACTCCCCTCCCTCCAACCCATCTTCCAGAGAGATCCCCGAGGTGCCAGAAATATCTCACTGTCTTCCAAACTTCCCAGTGATCTGGGACTTCCTCTCTCCCAAAACAAAACCTGGTCATCTAGAGGCCTCTGCCCCTTTAAGGAACCCCAGGACTCCAAAAAAGTCCGTACTCCAAAGACAACCTCAGAATGCAACCTGCTCCTGAAATACCTCCAGGACCCTAGGATCATTATTGGACAGGGCTCCCAGTGTCCCCATTAGTTTTCCACCTGCCACGGAGACCCCTCGGAATTCCTTGACTCCCCAGAATCAGCCCTAGGCCCTTGTATCTCCCCAAACCACCTGCCACGGAGACACCCCGGAATTCCTTGATTCCCCAGAAAAAGCCCTAGGCCCTTGTATCTCCCCAAACCACTCCCCCCACTCCTAACTCCCCATTTCACATGTATCCTTGGAGTTACAGACAACTACAGCACACAACTACAGACAACCACATCCCATCTCCTAGGCAGGCTTCTGGGACCGACTAGTGTTTATATTTCAACCAAACCTTTTCCTTTCTTTTCCCTTACAATCAAATAGTGCTTTTTAACCCAGTGTTGCATGGAAGTTTCAAAAAGCAGATCATGACGTGTAGAACCTACGATACATAACTGGAAGCCACGCTTTGGTTTCTCCTTGCCAAACTAAAATATGAATTGCTCACACGCTTATAAAATAAGAATGTACTTACTAAAAACCAATAATACTGAAGTTTCTAAAGTGAAAAGTCTCATCAAAAGCGTCTTCAAGTCCTTTTTTTAAAAATAGTGAGTGAGATATTGGAAAAATGTTATGCAGATGGTTTGACTTGATGACTTTTAGACTTTAAGTGATAGGCACTCAGGAGGTATCATACTTCTAGAGATAAGCTTTGTCTAACTCTCATCAGCTGGACAGCTCCCAGTCAGCCCTGCCATCACAAGGATAAACAACCAATACTTTGCAGTGTGTATGCATTGTGTTAGGTTATTTTGTCCAACGGTAGGCTGATGTACGTGTTCTGAACACGTTTAAGATAGGTAGGCTAAGCTATGATGGTCGGTAGGCCAGGTGGGTTAAATGCATTTTCAACTTAAGCTATTTTTTTTTTAAATACAATAACCAGCCCAAACCGGTTTAGCTCAGTGGATAGAGCGTCAGTCTGCAGACTGAAGGGTCCCAGGTTCGATTCTGGTCAAGGGCATGTACCTTGGTTGGGGGCACATCCTTAGTGGGAGGTGTGCAGGAGACAGCTGATTGATGTCTCTCTCTCATCGATGTTTCTAACTCTTTATCCCTCTCCTTTCATCTCTGTAAAAAATCAATAAAATATATTTTTAAAAATAAATAAAATAAAATAAAATAACCATTTTTTTTGCTCACAGTTTTTAAAAAATATATTTTTATTTATTTCAGAGAGAGGAAAGGAAAGGGAGAAATAGAAACATCAGTGATGAGAATCATTGATCAGCTGCCTCCTGTGTGCCCCCTACTGGGGATTGAGTCTGAAAGCCAGGCATGTGCCCTGATGGGGAATGGAACCGGCCCCTTCTGATTCATGATCAGTGCTCAACTACTGAGCCACACGAGCTGGGCAACTTATGCTATTTTTAACTTACAATGAGCTTCTCTGTACTTCTAACATTAAATACTTTATACCAGCAGTGGTATAAGGCCTGTGAAGTCCTTTGGCCTGGCCCTGCCAAGGCATTAGGGGCAAAATAAATGTTTGACCAAATACAGCAGGCTGGTTTTTCAGTTGATAATTTTGTATGGCTCGAGAATGATGTTATAAATAGCCACATGGCCCTCGGCAGGAAACAGGTTCCCCACACCTGCTTTAGATTGCCCAGTGTTCAGTTTTATTTGTTTCAATAATGCTTCCTCAAAAATTGAACTGGATATCATTACAAATAGGTATTTTCTAGATAGGTTGATGAAGTTGTATCTTTAAGAACTTCAGACTTAATGTAACTTAAAAAACAAACATGTAAAAGGATTAAATGATTGGCTATGTAACTGATTATTTTTGATAAATATGCTAGAGGCCCAGTGCACAAATCTGTGCACCAGTGGAGTCCTTCAGCCTGGCCTGTGGGATCGGGCCAAAACCAGCCCTCTAACATCCCCCAAGGGGTCCCGGATTGCAAGAGGGTACAGGCCAGGCCAAGGGACCCCACTGGTGCATGATCGGGGGCCAGGAAGAGACAGGGAAGTGGGCCAGCCAGGAAGGGACCTCGAGAGGGCTCCAGGGCATGTCTGGCCCATGTCACTCAATCAATCCCTATCCCAGCAGCAAGCTAACCTACAGATGAGTGTGTCTGCCCCCTGGTGGTCAGTGCACATCATAGCAAGCGATTGAGCAGCCTTAGCATATCATTAGCATATTACATTGTGATTGGTTGAACGGCTGACTGGTCGACCGGACAGTTAGCATATTAAGCTTTTATTATATAGGATGAGAGGAAATTTGTGGGTTTTGTAGTCTGATCCGGCTTATGGTTCCTTAAGTTTGCATAATTTAAAGTCTTTTGTCTTTTACCTTATTTTATCATCACGTACTATTAAGGTTGGGGCAAATATAATGAGATTGAATAAAAAGGGAAACAGAAAATAGTTATATGACTTGTTTTTAGGTCTGAATGAGTTAAAGATGATCTGATCCAACTTTCCCATTTTACAGAGGTGGAAACTGAGCCCAGAGAGATTTCATAAATTTTCAGCATCGCACAGCCAGTTCATAAAGCTAGAATGGGACTCAGGTCTCTTCTGTTTCCTGGCTGACATTTGTAAAAGCTTTTTTTTTTTTTAAAGATTCTATTGAGTACTGCTTTATTGTTGTGCAGAAAGTAGTTTATTTTAAATTGGTAATGTATCTTTAGCAGCTTTAAAAAGAGATATCTCAAGTTTTGCCTCTCAGCCTATTAAAATTATTATAGAAAATAGAAAAAACTAAAAGTTCTTTAAATACAATACAATTCAGTAGCTTTCATAATATGGAGTGTTGTATATTTAAAACAGTAAAATCCCAAGTGTAATAACATACAAGTGAAGTATTATGAAAGCAAAGGCCTTAATTACATCATAAGTGCTTTTAAAGGAGCTTAATTTACATTATAGCTACTGCAACTATATTGCATGGATTCTACAGCAAATCTACACATGAAATATTATGAATGATGTGCTTGAGTTTATTTTAAATAGCAAGCTTATGACTTTGTTCTGTGGAGAACATGGGCTTTGCAATTTGGGGATTACTATTTATTTTTGTTTCTTTTATATTTAAAATAGACGTTTGTATCACAAAACAAGGAGACAGCATCTAGAGATATAGATGACTTCTACAACTTTGCTGATATACAGATGGGAATCTGAAGTGCACCGTGGAACCAGGGACTTGGTATTAAAGCCCTTCTCAATCTGTCTGTTACCAATGGCTTTTACTGTTAAGGCTGACATTGTTAAAGTCGATTCTTCAATAAATTATTGAATACTGCATCATTTACTTGAGGTTCAAAAATAGTTCATTTAACTTGTTTTGTTTTGTTTTGTTTTTAAGAATTTGGTACTTCACCGACCTGATTTTATTTTTCTATTTCTTAAGTATGTTTTTATTGATTTTAGAGAGTGAAGGAGGTAGAGAGATAGAAAGAAACATCGGTCAGCTGCCTCCTGCACGCTCCCTACTGAGGATGGAGCCCACAACCCGGGCATGTGCCCTGACCAGGAATCGAACCGTGTTCTCCTGGTTCATAGATCAATGCTCAACCACTGAGCCACTTCATTGAACTTGCAGGTTTGATTCTCTGCCTATGATACTGTTATTAGAAAACAGAAGTGGCTAACAGTTGGTGGTTTTAATCCTAGTTAAATGTTCTTTCAAATCTCTAATAATTTAAACTTTCCTCAGTGATATTTGTTTGAGAACACATTCCATTGCTTATTTTCTTGTTTAATTTAGAGGGATTTGTTATTAGTTGATCAATTAGAATGAACCAATGTAGATATTTTTTCATGTAGACATATCCAGTTAAAGAATTGCTTCCTAGTTGCTTAATATGGCACATGAGAGTCTGTATACAGACTTGACATAATCATAAATTGAATTTTTAAATTAATAGGTACTTGATAACTGGTTTTGCAAATAACTCTACTAACTGGTGTTGGTAAAGGTGTTTAAAGACTACTTTGTGAGTAGTCTGATTATTTGAATGATTTCCACTCTGTTCAGTTTTTTTACTATAACTGCTAGAAAAGATATATGCAACACTAAGACTATAAAAGCCAATCACCAGCAGTTTTCAAAAAGATGATTACTGTTTTATGAGCTCTTGCAAGATATTAGTAGAATCTGAATAAAACCTTGTAATATTCAGGTAAGACATCCTTAGGCATGATGATAAGCTATGTAGATTAAAGAGCTAGATAAATTTGATTTTCATTAAATATGCCACTCATAGCAAGTAATGTTCAAGCATGATAAAAATTATTTGGTTGCTTTAAAGCAATATTCTCCAAATCAACCTACCATAATAATTTGCCCAGATGCACCGATTCAGTCTCCAGGGGAACTCTGTTTTAAGGGATTTACTGTAATTTGAAGTAATCGGTTCAAAAGATGTTGGGAGGTTGATCTTGTATAAAAGTGACTGAACCTACCACCCACATTTCATATAGCAGCTAATAGGAAATAAGCTTTTATAGGTCTATTTTTTTCAAAAGAACCTTAAATTTAATTCTATTTTGGTAAAACTAAAACTGAAAATAGCCACTTGTAAAAATTCCTCTTATTGTTACTAAAAATGTATTTTCATGTTTAAACTGTTTTTTGGATATTTTCATATTAATTTATAACTATTACATTGAATTGTGTACCAATGTCCAGAAATAATACATGAAAAGACTTTTCACTTTAAATTAGTAATATTGAACACTTACCCTGTGCCTGGCCTTGTGCTAACCATTCGCATTGCAATATTTCAATCTTTTTCATAAATTTATCTTTATTTTTTAAAGTATAAAAATGTCCTTTATACTCCCTCCCCAAATCCCCCCAGGCCTACAGTAATATTGTTTGTGTCCGAGGGTTATGCATATATGCATATAAGTTCCTTGGTTAATCTCTACCCACCCACCCCGCCCCACTTCCCTCTGAGATTCGTCAGTCTTCCATGCCTCCAAGGTGCCTGGATCTATTTTGTCAGTTTATTTTGTTCATTATATTCTACATATAAGTGAGGTCATGTGATATTTGTCTGGCTGGCTTATTTCACTTAGCATAATACCCTTCAGGTTCTTCCATGCTGTCTCAACGGGTAAGAAATCCTCCTCTTTGACAGCTGCAGAGTGTTCCATGGTGTAGATGTACCACAGCTTTTTTATCCACTCATCCACTGATGGGCACCTGGGCTGTTTCCAGATCTTAGCTATGGTGAATTGTGCTGCTATGAACATAGGAATGCGTACATTCTTTCTGATTAGTGTTTTGGGATTCTTAGGTTATATTCTTAGAGGTGTGATTACTGGTCAAATGCAGTTCTATTTTTAATTTTGGGGGAAACTCCATACTGTTTTCCATGGAGGCTGCACCAGTCTGCATCCCCACCAGCAGTGCACTAGAGTTCCCTTTTCTCCACATCCTTGTCAACACTTGTTATTTGTTGATTTATTGATGATAGTTGTTCGGGCAGGTGTGAGGCGATACCTCATTGTTGCTTTAATTTGCACCTCTCTGATGGCTAGTGTCTGTTTAAGTCCTTTGCCCATTTTTGAATTAGGTTGTTTGTCTTCCTTTATTAAGTTGTAGGAGTTCCTTATATATTTTGGAAATTAAGCCCTTATTGGACGTATTATTGGCAAATATGTTCTCCCATACAGTGGGCTTTCTTGTTGTTTTATTGATGGTTTCTTGTGCTGTGCAGAAGCTTTTTATTTTGATGGAATCCCATTTCTTTATTTTCCCCTTTGTCCCCTTGCCCTGGAAGATGCATCGGCAAATACATTGCTACCAGAGATGTTTGAGATTTTGCTGCCTATGATTTCTTCTAGGATTTTTATGGTTTCACGACTTACATTTAAGTCTTTTATCCATTTTTAGTTTCTTCTTGTGTATGGTGTAAGTTGGTTGGTCTAGTTTCATTTTTTTTTGCATGTATCTGTCCAATTTTCCCAGCACCATTTATTGAAGAGACCGTCTGGACTCCATTGTATGCTCTTGCCTCCTTTTGTCAAATATTAACTGAGCATAGAGGTTTGGGTCAATTTCTGGGTTCTCTGTTCTGTTCCATTGATTTATATGCCTGTTCTTATGGCAGTACCAGGCTGTTTTTATTACAATGGCTTTATAGTATAATTTCATATCCAGTATTGTGATCCTTCCTACTTTGCTTTTCTTTCTCAAGATTGCTGCAGCTATCCAGGGTCTTTTTTTGTTCATATAAATTTTTGGAGTATTTGTTCTAGATCTGTGAAATATGTCCTTGGAATTTTAGTAGGGATTGCATTCTATCTATACATTGCTTTGAGTAGTATGGGCATTTTATTGATGTTAATTCTTCTGATTTATGAACATTCTATATATATTATTCCATTTGTTTGTATCTTCCTCTATTTCTTTTTCCAATGTCCTATAGTTTTCCAAATAGTACAGTCTTTTACCTCCTTGGTTAAGTTTATTCCTAAGTAACTCAGTTTTTTTGTTACAATTGTGTTTTTAGTTTCTCTTTTGAAGTATTCATTATTGGTGTATAAAAATGCCATTTATTTCTGGAGGTTAATTTTGTATCCTGCTACTTTGCAGGACTCATTTATTAAGTCTAGTAGTTTTTTTTGGTTGAGTCTTTAGGGTTTTCTATGTACAATGTCATGTCATCTGTGAATAATGACAGTTTCACTTCCTCCTTTTAATCTTTTTAAAGAGCATTCTATATATACTACATAATCAACCTCTCCTTTAAATCAAAAGTTTCATGAGATGCAAATAAAAATTGGTGACAGGTTTAATATAATTTTTATCATAATTTACAGATGAGCTTTGCAAGTAGGGGTCAAAGGGCATTAATTTTTCCCATAGTTAAAATAAATATGTTCCTTCTAGACATAATTACATTATTAAACCCCATTACTCACACTTATAGTACTTTTTGTTTTCAAAAATATAATACAGTGGTATGCAAAGCTGTAAATTAAGCTCTTTATCTATGGTATTTTGGCAAAACTCAGGAATATAATAAAAATGGAAGACAATTGATTTTGAATTTCCACTAAATTTATAGTATCTGTTAACCAAAGCCTAAATTTTTATATTCTTCAGTTAAAGAAGAGCTTCTACCCAAGTCTAATTTGTCTTTAAAGACAGTCATTTGTCTTCCAAATATTTGAAAATATTTTTTAAAATAAGTAGTGCTATGGCTGTTGTAAACTTTGATAGCAATTATAGTATACATTTCCTTTCTGAATAGCTTTTGAATGAATGAAAAATGAGTAATTTTTTAAGTTATACATGTGTAAACATTATATTACCTTATTTCTCTTGTGTTGATAGCAAGTTCTTATGTTTTAGAACTGGTTTTTGCTTCTGTATATTTATGTATAGCTTTTGTAAGTAGTTTATCTACTGTTTATAAAATTTGATTTATAATAAATGTTGTTAAAATGAAAATGGCTAAACACTTATTTTTATGAGCACTTCTATAACAAACATTTACTGGGATATGTGCCAAAATTTGATCATGACCCAAATTTTTAATGATAAAATAATAATATTTTCTAATCTGTCTCATCTTAATGAGAAATGAGCTGTATGCCATGTATGTATACACACAAAGCACTCTGGAAAAATCCAAAAGAAGTAGAAAACCTGTTTTAAGGAATTTCCAATATAAGTCTTTCTTTGTTAAAAGACACATTTTATTATGATTGAATACTTACTAAGATTAGGCATCTTTCTTTTCTATATTTAAGAAAATAGTCGTTTCTAACATACTTTCTTTTTTTGTTTGTTTTTTAAAATATATTTTATCGATTTTTTTTACAGAGAGGAAGGGAGAGGGATAGAGAAAAACATCTATGAGAGACATTGATCAGCCGCCTCCTGGGGATGTGCCGGCAACCAAGGTACATGCCCTTGACCGGAATCAAACCTGGGACCCTTCAGTCTATAGGCCGACACTCTATCCACTGAGCCAAACCGGTTTCGGCCTTACATACTTTCTTTTTTTAAGTCTTGTGTGTTCACCACACCAAGTCAAGCCTCCTTTCATCACCATTTATCCACCCCTTTACCCTCTTCTACCTCCTCTGTGACATACTTTTATCAAGTGTATACAAATGGATCTTATTTTTAAATTATTACCCAAGTATGCCCAGACTTTTGTACACTTCTCCCTTTCCGAGCCCATAAATCAGAAGTACTGAAATTTCAGATGGGTTGGTTTTTAAAATAACATTGATTATCATTATTTCTGTCTAAAACTTCCACATTGGGGGAAAAACAGAAATGTACATACAATAACTAAACATATTTCATATTTATTGGCTAATTCTTGCTGTGCTGAGCCTAAAATTTCCTATTCTTATTTAAAAGGGGTACATTTCACTCTGTTCTTTATAGGAAGAGAAGAGAGTGTAATTAGGGTGTGGTTACCCCTTCAAAGCTTGTTCTACAAAAGACTTGACCCTTTAGAAGAGCGGTTCTCAACCTGTGGGTCGCGACCCCTTTGGGGGTCGAACGACCCTTTTACAGGGGTCGCCTAAGACCAGCGGAAAATGCAGATATTTACATCACGATGCATCACAGTAGCAACATTTCATGGTTGGGGGTCACCACCACATGAGGAACTACGCAAGGGTCGCGCGGCCTTAGGAAGGTGGAGAACCACTGCTTTAGAAGCACCACACTAAAGGAGCCAAACTTCCTTTGAATTTTAGGAATGGAAAGCTTTCTTGCGAAAATGGGATCACTCACCGTTGACTTGGTTTTCTTTTCTTGGTAAATACAGGCAGGCGTGGGGAATATTGCGGGTGGTTCCAGACCACTAGAATGAAGTGAGTATCACAAGTGAGTTGTAATGTTTTTGCTGCTTGAGTGTTTTGCTTTCCTTTGGTAAAAAAAAAAAAACACACAACACCTGTGACGCACAGTAAGCGAGGTCTGCCCGTAGAGTGTTGGGGAAGGTTGGTCTCACGTGGAAGATACTAGAAGCCTTGAACTTCATCTCTCTCCCTTGACATTTTGGCTTTCAGTGGCACCCTCCAGCAAGATGTTCAGAAAGAGCAGTTTCTTACTTTTCTAGGGTTTTGGTGTTTGCCTGGTGAGGGTGGATTCGAACCTGTAATAGATGGTGAGGGAACAGGAGCACAGGTAGCAGAGACATTCTCACCTCGGCTCTCACGCCTGCCTTCCCCATTTCAGTGAAATCTGGCCCATCTGTCATGGGACTAATGACAAGTCACTTGCAAGGGATGTGACAAGTAATTCACTGATGTTTGTAAATTGCTTTGAAAATGAAAGGTACTTTATAAATGTTAAGTATTATTGAGCCAGTCAGGTGAGAGTGGTGTTTTTTTTGAAGTACCATGTTTTCCGGAGTATAAGACGACTGGGTGTATAAGACGACCCCCAACTTTTCCAGTTACAATATAGAGTTTGGGATATACTCGCCCTATAAGACAAAACCCGGTGTATAAGACGACCCCCGACTTTTCAGAAGATTTTCCTGAGTTAAAAAGTCATCTTATATGCTGGAAAATATGGTCATTCAGCTGTGAAGACATACATTGCCTACAAATAGGCAACTGAATAGGACAGTGGTCGGCAAACTGCGGCTCGTGAACCATGGTTTGCCCCTCTGTTGACTAATGACCACTGGTATAGGGGTTAATCACAAGGAACAACAACAGCCTGTAATGATTGGAATCGGGAGTCTAGGTCAGTGGTCGGCAAACTCATTAGTCAACAGAGCGACAAACCGCGGCTCTCGAGCCGCAGTGTGCCGACCACTGGAACAGAAGAAAAGTAAATAAGCTGTTAAGTGCTGTTTTCTTATTGTTTGATGTACTTTTGTCAAATGTAGGTCAGTTTGATAAAATCTCTTTCACCCTAACTTTACCAAGTCATATGTTAAGTGATTTTAAATGTTATCTCATTAGAGATCGTCTAGTTTTAGGACTTTAAAGGGTCTTTTCAATCCTTCATTTTACAAATGGGCTTGTCCATCTCACACCATAGTCACTGCACTTCAGTGAGATCGCCACTTTCTCCCTGCCGTCACCCGGAAAACAGGACTCAGCTCACTCAGCCTCTCTAACACTCTCAGGTAGAAGGGTGCATGCCTTTACTGGTGCTCACACAGTACTCTGTAGATTTCCAAGTACCTGTGACTCTTTATTCCATTTCTTTTTTTAAATGTTTTTTATTGATGTCAGAGAGGAAGAGAGAGGGAGAGAGAAACAGAAACATCCATGATGAGAAAGAATCATGGATCTGCTGCCTCCTGCATGCCCCACACTGGGGATCAAGCATGCAACACGGGTATGTGCCCTGACTGGGGATCGAACCCTGACCTCCTGGTTCATAGGTCGATGCTCAACCACTGAGCCATGCTGGTTTGGCCTTTACTTCATTTCTTTATCCATGCTGCCCTTGTGACTTAAAGTGTGGTCTGTGGACCAGCAGCAGCATCACCTAACTCTCTTTAGAATCTCGGCCCCCAATTTTGATGATTGCCAGAAGAGAGGGCATTTGGCGGGGGGTGGAAAGGTGAAGGGATATAGAAGTACAAATCAGCCCTAGCTCATTCACACAGACAATACACAGGTGAAAGCCTGGAATGGTGTAGGAGACTGGTAGAGGGGGGCAAAAGGGGGAAAAAAGGGGACATCTGTAATATACGCAACAATAAGCTAAAATTTTTACAAAGACACGCTGTAATATTTACTGCCCGCTCCCCATTTTGTGTTGAAATAGTAACAGCAGTCTCTGCCCACTGAGGCTCTCCCTGAGACCTTTAAGAACATCAGCCGCGCCGAGACCGGTTTGGCTCAGTGGATAGAGCTTTGGCTTGCGGACTGAAAGGTCCCAGGTTCGATTCTGGTCAGGGGCATGTACCTTGCTTTCGGGCACATCTCCACAGTGAGGCGTGCAGGAGGCGGCTGATTGATGTCTCTCTCTCATGGATGTTTCTGTCTCTCTCCCTTCCTCTCTGTAAAAAATCAATAAAATATATTTTTAAAAAAAGAACATCAGCAGTATTCACTGGAAACAGATAAGAGCATGGCGGTTGCTGGCTTCAATTTTCTGCTGATGTGTTTTCGTATTCAAGTTCATTTTATTCAATTGGGAAATGCTGCATAAAGCCCGAGTGATGAGTTGATGCTGGGGCGGAATTAAAATTCTTAAAAAAAAAACAAGAACATTTTCATTGAGCCCTAGCCAGTTTTGCTCAATGGATAGACGTCAGCCTATAGGCTGAATGGTCCCAGGTTCGATTCTGGTCAAGGGCACGTCCCTCAGTTGCAGGCTCCTCCCCAGCCCAGGTCCTAGTCAGGGTGAGTGCAGAAGACAATCAATCCATGTGTTTCTCTCACATTGATATTTCTCTCTGACTTTCCCTCTCTTCCACTCTCTCTAAAAATCAATGGAAAATATATCCATAAGTGAGGCCTTAAAAATCATTAGTTATTGAATTTATTAGGATGAGATGGGTTAATAAAATTATATAGGTTTCAGGGGTACCTATGATATATCACGTGTATATTGTACTGTGTGTTTATCACCCCAAGTTAAGTCTCCTTCCATCACCGCTGATCCCCTTTTTACCATCTTCCTCCCTGCCCCTTTCTCTGTCTCTGATACCGGTTCCCCGAAAATAAGACAGTGTCTTCTATTAATTTTTGCTCCCAAAGAGGTGCTAGGTCTTATTTTCAAGGGGTGTCTTATTTTTCCATGAAGAAGAGTACGGTACACATTTATTGTTGAACAAAAAAAAAAAGGAAATTTATTACCTGTATGCTGTACGGTAGTCGTTGTCATCACCAACCAGCTCACTGATGGGCCGCAGCGCAGCCGGAGCTGTTAAGGCCGGGCGAGGTCTCTTTAAATCAGGAGTCAGACGCCTGACGGTAGCTTCGGGGGGCCTTCTATTCCGGGGAGGCCTTCTGTTCAGGGGAGGCCTTATTTTCGGGGGGGATGCCTTCTATGACAGCGAGAGGCAAAACTGGAAGTAGGTCTTATTTTCGGGGGGATGCCTTCTATGACAGTAAAAGGCAAAACTGGAAGTAGGTCTTATTTTGGGGGGGTGTCTTACTTTCGGGAAAACAGGGTAATAACCATACTGTTGGCTATGTCTGTGAGGTTTTCTTCCTTGCTTACCCTCCCTCTTTATCTCTTGACATCTTCCCACTTCTAGTGTCAGGGGGGAGAGTTTGGTGGTCATCAATCAAACCTGCAGGATTGGCCAGGGAAGTATTCAGTGTTGCTCCAAATTTGGGGGGCGGGGGAGAATGCAGTGACAATGGCTTTGATTTCTTTCCTGGAACAAATACTAATTGTAAATCTAAAATCTGAAAGGAAAGGAAAATCTTACCCTGGACAAGAAACCCAGGAGGCCGCATTTTTTTAAAATATATTTTTATTGATTTTTTACAGAGAGGAAGGGAGAGGGATAGAAAGTCAAAAACATCAATGAGAGAGAGACATCTATCAGCCGCCTCCTGCACACCCCCCATTGGAGTTGTGCCTGCAAGCAAGGTACATGCCCCCGACCGGAATCGAACCTGGGACCCTTCAGTCCACAGGCCAACGCTCTTCCACTGAGCCAAACCTGGTCAGGGCACATGTCTGGGTTGCAGTTGCGGGCTCAGTCCCCAGTAGAGGGCGTGCAGGAGGCGGCCAGTTGATGGATCTCATCAGTGATGTTTCTGTCTCTCCTTCTCCCTTCCTCTCTGAAATCAATTACCAGAAATATTTTTTAAACGTAAAATCCTAAATGCACAACATACTCTTTATTTCTTTTAAATGGATTTTCTTTCGGTTTCCTCTGTATAAATATATTGATGTCTTTGTATGAGACTTAATTGGAATGTCTTATTTAGAAGGTACTTCTTTGCCTTCTAAATAGTAATAATGGTAGCACTCAACCAGAATGCAGGTATCATACGATCACTCCCTTTCCATTACTGTTTGTTTTTTTAAATATAGTTTATTGATTTTTTACAGAGAGGAAGGGAGAGGGATAGAGAGTTAGAAACATCGATGAGAGAGAGACATTGATCAGCTGCCTCTTGCACGCCCCCCACTGGGGATGTGCCCACAACTAAGATACATGCCCTTGACCGGAATCGAACCTGGGACCTTTCAGTCCATAGGCCGATGCTCTACCACTGAGCCAAACTGGTTTCGGCTCCATTACTGTTTTAAAGATAACATAACAGAAAAAAAAAGAAAAAAGCATGTGCATAAATATGGTGCTTAGGTTTTAAGAGTCAGACATTTCTAACTTGAACTTGGGCTCAGCTTCTTAAAACTAAAAAACAAAATGCTGACCTCCTTTATACATCTTTATTCAAGTTATACCATTATAAAGTTATACCATTATAAACCCTGTGGTGCTAACATGTACTCGTAAAACCAATGTATGACCAAAGCAGCAGACAATAGGGCAGCATTTGAGACCTATAGTGTACTCTCCATCTATCCTGTTAAATTTGAAACGAGTGCATTTTTTATGGGAAAATTTTCCATTCCTCTGTCCACCCCTCAGAAGAAGTACCTCCCAACTCATCTGAAGTGGTAGAAGTCATTTAAGCGTGTTTGGGTTTGGGTTATTAAATGCTGTTCAATCGAGCAGCTACTTACTATATGACAGGCTCTGTGGTAAGCACCTTATGTATACAATCTCATTTGACCCTCTGCAACCCTGAGCGAGAGGTATTACTCCTGTCCCTATTTCTATCACTGAGGAAATTGAAGCTTGCAGACTTTAGCCAATTTGCCTGTGGCCAAACAGATGCTAAGTGCAGAGTCTGGACCGGAAGCCAAAAAAAAAGCAGTTTAATTCCAAAATCGATATTCTTACCCACTACATTATACCGCTCAGCAATAATAACAATAATAAAAATAATAGCCAGTTTATTGAGCAGCTGCTATAATAGCCAGGGACTTGGCCTACTTCACGCCCTTTAACCTTCACATCAAACGTCTGAAGAGCGTGTCATTGCTCCCGTTTTGCCAAAGAAGCTGACACTTCCATCTAGTATCTCGTTTATTAGGGCCACCTGTTTGAGATTGGTGAGCAGGGGTCTAGCAAAGCATGAGAGCGATATAGTTGAGGATGCATTTCACCAAAGTAGAGCAGAACCCAAATCGCATCCTGATTACTTGGTTCAGAGGTCTCCGAGGGAAATCTATGTCTGGAGTATAAAACAAAGCAAAGTGCCGAAACCGGTGTGGCTCAGTGGATAGAGCGTCGGCCTGCGGACTGAAAGGTCCCAGTTCAATTCCGGTCAAGGGCATGTACCTTGGTTGTAGGCACATCCCCAGTAGGGGGCGTGCAGGAGGCAGCTGATCTATGTCTCTCTCTCTCATTGATGCTTCTGGCTCTCTATCCCTCTCCCTTCCTCTCTGTAAGAAAATCAATAAAATATATTTTTAAAAAATAAAACAAAGCAAAGTGACTCTTGTATTTGTAGGGTCCCAGATTCTAGTGTACCCCTGCCAGGATGGAGACTTTGCTATGCTAGAAAGGCTTAAGGCCTCCAAAGCCCACCTTCTGGGCGTGGCTCTTTCTTTACTGATGTGACAAAGCCCCTCCCTAGGGTTGAAAGAAGGAGAGAAATACCATTGGTCTCCATGCGTGGGAGCCTCTGCCGCTAGAACACGGCTGCAGAGAGAGGATGAGTGAAAGGGCACTAACAACAGAGACAGCCTGCAAGCAACATGTATCTCTTTTTTTAATATATTTTATTGATTTTTTACAGAGAGGAAGGGACAGAGATAGAGTTGGAAACATCGATGAGAGAGAGACATGGATTAGCTGCCTCCTGCACGCCCCCTACTGGGGATATTCCCACAACCAAGGTACGTGCCCTTGACCAGAATTGAACCTGGGACCTTTCAGTCCGCAGGCTGATGCTCTATCCACTGAGCCAAACCAATTAGGGCAACATGTATCTCTTTAAAGACTCCTCCGAAAGTGCCTCCAACGGTGACTGTGGTTCAACCTACTGCCTTGGAGTCTTCCCAATCCAGATCAGCACTCCTGTAGGGGCGGGGGTGGAGGTAGGAGTGGAGGAGAATAGGACTAACCCTGAGTTTCCTTGCCCCTACAGATTAGCGTTCCCAGAGCAAGTAAGTGGCAGAGCTTGGGTTTAAAACACTGTCTTGTCTCTGAACCACTATTCCAGAGGGAGGGGACTATCAAAATTCATTGTGTGTGTTTTTCAAAATACATATAGCCTTCCATGCAGTTAGAAAGCCTCAAGAAGATAACTGTACAAATTACTAAAGATGAGGGGGAATCAAAGATGGGCAGAGAACCCTTTAAATGGGATGAAGTAAAAACAGAACACCAAAGATCTCTATGTTCTGGAAAAGAGAACTGTTACTCTGAGGTTACAAAACCAAGGTCCAGAACAGTGTACCCACAATGTTATCTCATGTATAAGAAAAGGGGAGATAGCCAGGACGCAGTGGCTCAGTGGTGGAGCGTTGACCTGTGAATCAGGAGGTCATGGTCTGATCCCCTGTCAGGGCATATGCCTGGGTTGCAGACTCAGGGGCATGCAGGAGGCAGCTCATCCATGATTCTCTCTCATTATTGATGTTCTATCTCTCCCTTTCCCTTCTTCTCTGAACTCAATACAAATATATTTTTTAAAAGAAAAGGAGAGATGATAATTGTGTGTATGCATGCTTAATTTTGTATAAAGGACCACTGAAAGAAAAAATGAGAAGCCAATAATAGCTACCCATAGAAGGCAAGAGGAAATGAGGGGTGAGGGGTCAGAAGTGGGAATGAGATCCCTTTTTTAAAACAATGATCATTATTGAGGGTATTATAGATGTCCTCCCTCTATGTCTCCCATTGCCCCCCTCCATCTGGATCCTGCCCTATTGTCTCTGTTCCTGGGCAATGCATATCTATACATAAAAAAGGCTAATATGCTAAGTGTCTGCCCAACCAATCGCTATAATGCACATTGACCACAGGGGGGGCAGACACTCAATGCAGGAGCTGCCGTGATGCATACTGGCACCCACAAAGCAACACTCAGCTTACCCCAAGGGGGGCACAGGCCCTGCAACAGCCCACCAAATCACAGCCAACACTGCTGAGACCCCATGGGGCAAAATGTGGCCCACAGCCCATAAAACGGTTGCTGTGGGCACCAGGTAATGTCACCTATCAACGCCCGGCTTCCTCTCCCTAGCAACTAGCCTCCTTGGAGTTTCTTCAGCCCAGGAACCCGACTTGCCTTATAGCCAAACATTTCACACTGTAACCAAATGTCTGTGAAGCATTTTTCTCGTGCCTCAACTCGTTTGATCCTTACAGAAGTCCTGGAGTAGGTAGATAGATTTGATAGAATCCTACTTTTTTTTCATTAGCTGAAAAACAGATTTAGAAAGCTTAGAAACCTGACCCAACTGAAAAGAAGAAATGGTGGACCTTGAAAATGACTTCAGGTTTTCTCACTGTGCAGAATATAGCCAAACACTGCTGCAGTTCAATATTTTACCCTTGTTCTTCCTGTGTGATCTACAATAATAATCTGCTTCATGTTGATATTCACTGCTGTGTTGCTGACAATTACCTGAAAGAGAAATTGGGGTATTTCACTGGACTAGAAAAAGTTTAGCTACATCAGAAGGCAGGTCTAATTAAGCAAGTTTGCTCTCTATCTATAAAAGGCTAAGTTAACTTGTGCATGCATGATACATATAAAGCTCTTGGTGGTGCCAATCGCACGCATGTGTTTCGATCTCTCATTGTCGATCGCGAATTTGGTTGACACTCTATTATAGAGAAAGGGCGAATAGCGATACTAAAATATTTCTTCTCATTTTCTTTCAATGTGCACAAATTCATGCAATGGGCCACTAGCATTCATATAAGTTCTTTGGTTAATCTCTCCCCACCCCCTCCCCCTTGTCTCCTTCCCTCTGAGATTCTTCAGTATCTTCCTCGTTTCCATGCCTCTGGTTCTATTTTATTCGTCAATTTATTTTGGTCATTAGATTCTTTATTTTGATTTTTAGATTTAATTATTGATAGATATGTCTAAATGTATACCTTTTTAGCCCAGCCAGCTTGGCTCAGTAGTTAAACATTGACCTAAGAACCAGGAGATCATGGGTTCAATTCCCAGTCGGGGCAAATGCCAGGACTGCAGGCTTGATCCCAAGAGGAGGATATGCAGGAAGCAGCCAATCAATGATTCTCATCATTGATGTTTCTATCTCTCCCTGTCCTTTCCTCTCTGAAATATTTTTTAAAAATAAATGTGTACATTTTTTACAGTTTTGATTTCTCAACTTTGTAAGCATATTGTCTGTTTTTATATAAAAGTTGGTATTAAAGAAGCATAAAAAAGGTGGTAAAGAAGAGTTTTTTAAAAAGAGTAAGGGGGTGGGGGACTGGAAGGCATCAACGGGGTAAAGAGAGACATATGTAATACTTTCAACAATAAGGAATTATTTATAAATTAAAAAATAGCCCAAACCCGTTTGGCTCAGTGGATAGAGCGTCGGCCTGTGGACCGAAAGGTCCCAGGTTTGATTCTGGTCAAGGGCATGTACCTTAGTTGCAGGCACATCCCCAGTAGGGCACGTGCAGGAGGCAGCTGATCGATGTCTCTCTCTCATTAATGTTTCTAACTATCCCTCTCCCTTCATTTCTGTAAAAAAAAAATCAATAAAATATATTTAAAAAAAATAAAAAGTGCTTCATGAAGAAAGAAGGGAGGGAAGTAGCAAGGAAGGGAGGGAAGGGGAGAGAGAGAGAGAGAGAGAGAGAGAGAGAGAGAGAGAGAGAGAGAGAGAGAGAGAGAGAGGAAGGAATCATGACTACTTTTCCAAAGACTCATTGGTGATTTTTTTCCTACTTGGGATGAAATTCAGGGAACGCAAAAAATGTCGTGCTCAGAGATGTCTGGAAAGAGATGACCTTTGGCTGGATACCACAGGCTGGGCTTGGATTCCAGAGAGCAAGACGTTTCCTGTGTGACGGGGCCAGTTCAGGAAGAACTAACTACTTGATAGGCACAGGAGCCGAGGAACTGCCATGCCACCGGCACATCTTTCATTGCTGCTCATGCGCAGTCCTCCTCCTTTCCGCCTCGTGAGAATGTTATCAGTGTCAGTGCCACTTACACTTCAGAAGAGCTCGGCTAACTCTTCCCGTCAGGATCCACCGGGGTGGCTTTTCTTTATCACACTTTGTTCCCCGTAGCGTTTTTTCACTGATAATCACTCCTTTGTTCTCGAAAATGTCTCCCACCTTGGTTCCTGTGATCATGAATGCAGTCGGGCCAGGCACGCCAGATTCCATTTTTCCTCCTCCTCGGAGACTTGGTGTCTTCAGCTAGCTCCCTGCTTGCTTTCTCTGCCCTTCCTCTTCCCTCTCTATCTCATCTGTCATCATGTTACAGGGTTCGGTCTGGAGTCCTCTGCTTTTATCCCTGTGTCCTTTATGTTCTTTCTGTGGGGAAGGAGCCTTCCTCAGAGCTTCTACCAGCACCACGAAGCACAGCTGTTCATCTGACTGCCACTCCTCCAGCTTCAAAGCGACCAGTTATGTTCACTGGAAGCGTTAAAATAATTGTGTTCCTGGTCTCGCCGTATTCTAAACTGAACTCATCGCATTCCTCCTTCCCAGAAGGCCTCTCTGTTCCAACATCCTCGTTTCCACTGATGAGATGCAATTACCTCAGTTACACCACTGACACTTTGGGGTCATCTTAGACTTCTTTTTGTATATATATTTTTTATTTTATTTATTTATTTTTTTAAATATATTTTATTGATGTTTTACAGAGAGGAAGAGAGAGGGATAGAGAGTTAGAAACATTGATGAGAGAGAGACATCCATCAGCTGCCTCTTGCATACCCCATACTGGGGATGTGCCCGCAACCAAGATACATGCCCTTGACCGGAATCAAACCTGGGGCCTTTCAGTCCACAGACCGACGCTCTATCCACTGAGCCACACCGGTTTTGGCTAGACTTCTTTTTCACCTCCACCAGGTAGCACTTCACTAGTCCTGTTGTTGAAATGTTTCTCTTTTCCTTCTTCTCTTCTCATGCCCATCCTCATCCACCTAATGCGTGCTATCACTTTTGCCCTTAAAGCCTTCCACTGGTGAAACCAGGCCCACAGAGCTGAACTAAGATCATCTTCCTTACTCAAAGTCAATCAGTTATAGACTTGAATCCCTTCTACAGAACATTCTAGCTTAAATTAGTATTTGATTAAATAACTGGGGACAATAGCCTAGCCAGGCTGACACACACACACACACACACACACACACACACAACTGATTATTCTAGTAATGGTTGGTGTTTTGTGTTGAATTTCTATCCGTGAACACTTTAGAATCACAAGCCCAGACAGGCTTCCAAGAAGAGAGAGAGAGACAGTCAGTCGATATTATCAAACTTGCATCAGCATTAATACATACAGCGTGGTGCAAAAGTACGTTTACAGTTGTGAGTACACGAAACAGAGTTTATTCTTGCAATTATTACTTTTAATTGCTGTATTATTTTCCATACAAATGTAAACCTACTGTTGCCCCACCCTTGAAAAGCCTCAACAATCTTGAGAAAGAAGAGCAAAGTTGGAGGAAGCACAGTGCCTGATATCAAACTATACTACAAGGCTATAGAAATCAGACCTGCATGGTACAGGCATAAAAACAGACACAGAAATCAATGGAAGAGAAGAGAGAGCACAGAAATAAACCTATGCCTATATAATCAATTAGTATGTAACAAAGGAGGCAGGGATATACAATGGGGTAAAGACAGCACATTCAATAAATGGTGCTGGGAAAATTGGACAGATTCATGCAAAAAAAATGACACTAGCCCACCTTCTTCCACCATATACAAGTATAAACTCAAAATGGATTAAAGACTTCAATGTAAGACTCAAAACTATAAAACTCCTAGAAGTAAACATAGGCAGTAAAATCTCTGGCACTGCTCTTAGCAATATTTTTCAATATTGTCATCCAAGGGGAAAAAAAGATAAAATAAACAAATTCAACATCCAACTAAAAAGGTTTTGCATAGCAAAGAAAACCATCAACAAAATAAAAAGACAACCCTACTGAATGGGAAGAGATATTTGCCAATGATACATCTGGTGAGGGATTAATATCCAAAATTTATTTTAAAAACTCATTGTACTCAACATAAAAACAACAAACAAACAAAAATAATCCAGTTTCTAAAATGGGCAGAGGACCTGAATAGACACTTCTCCAAAGTAGATATACAGATGGCCAACAGACATATGAAAAGATGCTCAACATCACTAGTCGTCAGAAAAATGCAAATTAAAACCACAATGAGATATCACCTACACTTGACACAGGCGTTATCATCAATAAACACACAAAGGACAAGTGTTGGCAAAGATATGAAGAAGAGGGAACCCTCGCATACTATTGTGGGGATGTAGATGATGCAGCCAGTATGAAAATAGTATGGAGGTCCCACAAAAAATTAAAAATGCAATTCCACTTCTGGGTATTTATCCAAAGAAATCTAAAACACGAATTTAAAAGAATATATGCACCCCCATGTTCATTAAAGTGCTATGGAAGCAACCCAATTGTTCATCAATAGAAGAGTGGACAAAAAAGTGGTGGTACATATATACAATGGAATATTATTCGGCCATGAAAAAGAAAGGAATTTTACCATTTGCAATGGCATGGATGGACCTAGAGCAGCAGTTCTCAACTTGTGGGTCGCTAGCGGCCATCAGAAAGCACGGATATTTACATTATGATTCATAACAGTAGTAAAATTACAGTTATGAAGTAGCAACGAAAATAATTTTATGGTTGGAGGTCACCACAACATGAGGAGCTGTATTAAAGGGTCTTGGCATTAGAAAGGTTGAGAACCACTGACCTAGAGGGTATTATGGTAAGTGAAATAAGTCACTCAGAGAAAGACAAATACCACATGATTTAATTTATATGTGGAATTTAAAGAACAAAATAAATAAACAAAAGTGAAACAACAGACTCATAGACACAGAGAGCAGACTGCTAGTTGCCAGAGGAAAGGAGGCTTGTTGGACTGGGCGAACGAGGTGAAGGACTCAGAAGTACAAATTTATAGTTACAAAATAGTCACCAGGATGTAAAGCACAGCCTAAGAAATATAGTCAATAATATTGCAATAACTATGTATGGTGCCAGATGGGTACGAGAAATATCCAAGGGGTGGGACATTTTGTAAAGTATATGATTGTCTAGCAACTACACGTGAAACTAATACAAAATAATAAGTATAAACTGTAATTGGAACAATAAAAAATAAAATAAAAATAATAATAAGTATTTTAAAAATAAAGCAATGAGATGCCCTAACTGGTCTGGCCCTAACTGGTCAGCCTGCAGATTCAAGGGTTCCAGGTTCGATTCCGGTCAAGGACCTGACCTTGGCTGTGGGCACATCCCCGGTAGGGAGTGTACAGGAGGCAGCTGATTGATGTTTCTAACTATCATCTCCCTTCCTCTCTGTAAAAAAATCAATAAAAACATTTTTAAAAATAAAAATGAAACAATGAGAAATAATTTTATAAAGTTCTCTGTCATCTCTTTGCAGATCATCTCTATTTGATAGCATTGTTTGGGATATAAATACATATGTAGCAGAGTCAACTGAGTTGACCAGTACTCATGAACTTAGCACATGGACTAGACTCCCTCGCTGTAGTCTCCTTTGTATTTACCTACGTGCGTTTTTACACGTTATCGTTTCAACCACGAATGCAGATAAAGTTGCCAGCGTTCACAATTGCCCTTTTGTCTCAAAAGTCAACAATTTTCCAAATTTTATGTAAAAATGTTCCTGTGAGTCAGGGGTGAGGAATGTTAGGTATCACCAGATTTCACAACTTTGACATAATCTTGACTGCGGAAAAAGGGAGCATATCTTAAATTCTCTTCAGTATCAAACTCTCTCATGGCTTGGCAGATGCACCAGTTGTTTTGCATTGTTATTCATTGTTAATTAGAGAAAAAAAATACTATTTCCCCTGGAAACAAATAAAGATAAATCTGAAATCCTCTTTGATCCCTACTCCCCATTGGTAAGTACCATTATCAATTTGGTCTCTATTCTTACAGACCTTTTGTCTGTGGATTTACATATATATTATAGTGCACTGACAGATGAACTTACGTAGGTAGAAAGTACCATATTTTCCGGTGTATAAGACGACTGGGCGTATAAGACGACCCCCGACTTTTGAGAAGATTTTCCTGGGTTAAAAAATCGTCTTATATGCTGGAAAATGCAGTAGCTATTTCACTTATCTATGGGAAATGGGACCCATTATTTTTCATCATGTGAAATGTTGGTGTGATGGGTAAGGGAGAGACTGGAAAGAAAAGAGAAGAAAGAAGGGAGGTCTTGCCAAGTGTGATCATTCATTTCTCTATATCTCTTCGGCCTTTTCACTTTTGGGTCCCTGAGGCCTTTTCTGCCAACTTACACCACCAGAGCGTCTACGCAATAATAGCACCAGCAGCTCAAAGATCTTGCACAGAGTTTCATCAATGGGCGATTCAACAAAGACTGAACACAGTCCCCTGTGCCTGCTGGAAGTAGCTCTCTACTGAAATCCAAGCACCAACAGTTCCATTTTACGTACAAACAAAAGAAAGAAAGGAAAAGCATAGTTTTGGCTTCCAGGTGCAAACTGAAGTGGTTGTGACTCCCGATGTCAAATTATTTTTTTAAATATATTTTATTGATTTTTTTTTACAGAGAGGATGGGAGAGGGATAGAGAGTTAGAAACATAGATGAGAGAGAGACATCGATCAGCTGCCTTCTGTACACCTCCCACTGGGGATGTGCCCACAACCAAGGTACATGCCCTTGACCAGAATTGAACCCGGGACCCTTCAGTCAGCAGGCCGACGCTCTATCCACTGAGTCAAACCGGTCAGGGCCCAATGTCTAACTTTGACAGCTAAACAGAAATCTCTTCATCAATCATCTCATTAATTTCTTTTAAAATATGAGATGGCTTCAAGTTCCAGACAAGATGGCATAGACTCGTTTCTCCTTGATCCTTCCTGCTCGGTAGAACTAAAACCCCTGGAAACAAATACCAAAGTTCATCATGAAGAGATTCTGGTGGTGGAAAGAGGAATGCGGGTGGGCTGGAGCCCTCAGGACTTGAGGAACCAAGGCAGTGCGCTCCCTGGTTTTTCAATATCTCAGACTCCGGGCTAGAGAAGCCTCCAACCTATAATCTCCAATCAGAGCAGACAAGACCCAACAAAACCTAGGAAAAACCTGTTGTTTCTGGCCAAAGGACCTTAAAAGGAGAAAAACCTAGTCCAGTAGGAGAGAAACCTTTTGAGGACACCTACCCTACTGAAACCATGGGTCCTCATGACTTTGATTGACTTTAGCTTTAAATCCTACTTCTAGAAATCATCTCTCTCTCTCTCTCTCTCTCTCTCTCTCTCTCTCTCTCTCTCTCTCGTCTTTCTTTCTCTCTCCCTTTCCCTCTCTCAACTTCTCCTTCCCCCAACCCCCTAATCAGCAACCCCCAAGGCACAAGACAATACCTCATACCTGACTAATGATCTCAAGATCTGGACCTCTGGCAGGCTGAAGATAACATCTCCACGTAAATTATGGTTCAGCTCCCGAGCCCTAAGGAGGAATGACTCTCTTGGCAACTTTCCCATGAAACCTCACAGAGGGACACAGGGACAGACCTCCAAAATGTCCTCAAGACTCAGCGGAAGGATTTACTACCCTTACCTTTCCTCCAGCCAAACAGCTCCCAGCACAACCCAGAACCCCTAACCCCCGGTGTCTTGTGATTTTGCCCTCCATCATCTGTCACCTGCACACCATCCAGGAGGTCAGGCTTTTGAGCATTTATTAGCTTCCTGTTCTCCTGGTGGCACTATTCCTAATAAAATAGTCAACATGTCTCCACTGCACTTCTCGGTGTTCAGTGTCTGTCTCTGCTGGAGCCAGGTGGATGGACCTTTTCTGTTCAATGGCACTACCCCTCCCCGTGGTGTCAGCAGAGCCTCAGCAGGTACTATATAGACTTGGGTCCCGCAGTCAGTAACCTCAGACAGCTGGGCGACTGCTTTCCTCTCCCTCCCGGAGCACAAGCCACGATTAAGTGGGAGTCCCCGCTGCACCAGGCTGCCCGGGGAGGCATTTTCCTCCCTCACTGCAGAGAGCTTGCTAAAGCCCAGCCACACCGGGCAGCCAGAGGTGGCACGCGTGCCCTCACTGGCAGAATCAGCGGATACCCTGTAGGGAATCCACACTGCCATGCCCCACCCAGCAGCAGCAGCTACTCAGGGCTAGGATGCTCAGCTCAGCAGGCCTGGCATCATTCCAAGCCCACCTGGGGACACCAGATGGCCCAGGGAGGCACAGGATCTGCTGACCCCCACCAAGGAGCAGGGATCTGGGGGGGGGCACTTTCCCTCTCCTGCCAGTGGTAGCAGCTGAGGGCTCATGGGGGAATTTGGACATCGGCCACTCTTCTGCCAACGGGCATCAGCAGAGGATCCAAAGAGATGCTCCCCCCTGGCCCAGTGTTGCCATGTCAGTGGAGACAAAGTGAGGAGTTTGGACTTTCAGTCTGGTTGGCCAGTGGCAGCTGGTGCCCCTCACCCTCCCAATTAGAGAGTGAAGGAGGGATATAAGAGAGGAGGAAGATAGAGAAAGGTATTTTTTTTTGATAATATATATTTGTATTCATTTCAGAGAGGGAGGAGGAGAGAGAGAGAGAGAAACATCAATGATGACAGAGAAGCATGGATTGGCTGCCTCCTGCATGCCCCACACTGGGGATGGAGCCCACAACCTAGGCATGTGCTCTGACCAGGAATCAAACTCCTGGTTCATAGGTTGATGCTCAACCACTGAACCAGGCTGGCCAGGCAAGAAAGGGATTCTTTATATATTTTTACAGTTTACTTTCAATAATGTTTTGGATTGGTTTCAGGTATACAGCTTAATGGTTAGTGCACCGCTATGTTCACTGAAGCATTATTTGTAATAGGCAAGCTATAGAAGCAATCCGAATGCCCATCAATAGGTGAGTGGGTCAAAAAGTAGTGATTCATATATACAATGAAATATTACTCAGCCATCAAAAAAGAATGAAATCTTACCATTTGCAATAGCATGGATGGACCTAGAAGGTATTATGCTCAGTGAAATAAGTCAAATACACATACCATATGATCTCTTTTTGTGGAATCTAAAGAACAAAATTAGTGAACAAACAAAATGGAAACAGATTCACAGACATAGAAAGCAGAGTGGTGGCTGCCAGAAGGAAGGAAGGTTGGTGACTGGGTAGAAGAGGTCAAGGGATTGAGAGGTTCAGATTGGTAGCTATAAAATAGCCACGGGGGTGTAAAGTACAGCATGGGGAATATAGTCAATAATAGTCTAATAACTGTGTATGGGGCCAGGTGGTTACTAGGACTATCTAAGGCAGTGGTCAGCAAACTCATTAGTCAACAGAGCGGTAAACCATGGCTGGAAGGGAAGGGAAGGGAAGGGAAGAGAAGGGAGCCACAGTTTGCCGACCACTGATCTAGGAGAACACTTTGTAAAGTATATGAGGAAGTGATTCTTTAAATCAGCATATGAAGTCCTGGGCAGGACACGTAACTGACTCAAAGGTAAAACTGACTACATCAACATGCCTGAAGGTATGAGAACAGAACTACACTGTGGAATATCACCTAAGTTGTCAAGGTGGCTTCAAGTAGAATACAAAGAGCAAACTACACTGAGTGGCCAGATGATGATCTCTGAACGCATAATCATCTGTCCACTCAGTGTATATCCTAATTAATAAAAAGCTAATATGCAAATTGTCCCCTTGACCAGGAGTTCAACTAGCAGGCAGACCGGCCAACCACCCATGTCCTCTCCCCCTGGCCAGGCTGGCTGGACCCCACCCATGCATGAATTCATACACTGGGCCTCTAATACACACACACACACATACACACACAAACACACACATACACACACACACACAAACACACATACACACATACATACATACACACACACACACATACACACACACACATACACACACACAAACACACACACACACTGAGTGGCCAGATTATGATGATCTCTGAACACATAATAATCTGCCCACCCAGTGTATATGCTATATAATAAAAGGCTAATATGCAAATTGTCCCCTTGACCAGGAGTTCGACCAGCAGGCAGGCCTGCCAACCGCCCATGTTCCCTCCCCCTGGCCAGGCTGGCTGGACCTCACCCATGCATGAATTCATGCACCAGGCCTCTAAATATACACTGAGTGGCCAGATCATGACCTCTAAACACATAATAATCTAGTCACTCAGAGTGTGTGTGTGTGTGTTTTAGAGGCCCAGTCGAGGGAAATTTGCATATTCGCCTTTTATTCTATAGCATATACACTGAGGCCAGATTATTATGCGTTCAGAGATCATCATCATTTGGCCACTCAGTGTAGCACCACAAGTGTTCTAAAAACTAAATTGTCATCACAACAGCAGCTAACAAAAGTAGGCCAGGACCTGTGCAGTAAACCTAAATAGGATAACTGCCAGCTAAAACAGAAATTTTAAGTAGGACCCACTCTCCTAACATCCAACATGTCCAGGAGACAATGGAAAAGTGCTCATCATATCCAGAGTTGTAAAATCACAGCTTGAATGGGAAAAGACAATTAAAAGACATACCACTGAGACCAGTCATATATTAGAATTGTCTCAAAAGGACTTTGGAGCAGCCATCATAAAAAAAAAATGTTTCGTAACCCATAGACACAGACAATAGTGTGGTTAAGGCCCGAGGCAAGGGGTGGGTGCAGGCTAGAAGGGGTCAGTTGAGGAAAAAGGGGACATCTGTAATACTTTCAACAATAAATTTTTAAAAATAAAATAAAGTATGTTTCAGTGAGCGATCACAAATTCTACGGAAACAAATGCAGAAAAAATATGAAATGCCAGCACAGAAATGTAAGTTACAAAAAAGGACCAAATAGAAGTTGTAGGCATGAAAAATGCAATGGTCAAAGTGAAACACTCATTGTATGGTCTTAAAAGGAAGAAGATTACAGAGGCTAGAATCCGTGAACTTGAGAACAGAACAACAGAATTTCTTCAATCTGCATAAAAGAAAACAGATGAGGAAAAATATCCCTGTTGAATAATAACAAAAGTGCTAATATTCATATCACTGAAGTCCCTAAAGGAGAGAAGAGAGTGGGACTTAAAATGAATTCAAAGAAATCACGGCTGAAAATATCCCAAATGTGGCAACATACATGAACCTACGGATTCAAGGAGCTCAGTGAGGCCCAAACACGATCATCCCAAAATATCCACACCAAGACATATTATAAATGACTTATACACTGAAGATAAAGAAAAAATCTTGCCCTAACCCAGTGGTCGGTGAACTGCAGCTCTTGAGCCACATACCGCTCTTTGACCCCTTGAGTGTGGCTCTTCCACAAAATCCCACGTGCGGGCGCGCACGTACAGTACGATTGAAACTTCGTGGCCCATGTGCAGAAGTAATTTTCGGCTCTCAAAAGAAATTTCAATCGTTGTACTGTTGATATTTGGCTCTGTTGACTAATGAGTTTGCCAACCACTGCCCTGACCAGTTTGGCTCAGTGGATAGAGCGTCGGCCTGCGGACTGAAAGGTCCCAGGTTTGATTCCCGTCAAGGGCATGTACCTGGGTTTCAGGCACATTCCCAGTGGGGGGCGTGCAAGGGGCAGCTGATTGATGTCTCTCTCTCATCGATGTTTCTAGCTCTCTATCCCTCTCCCTTCCTCTCTGTAAAAAATCAATAAAATATATATTTTTTAAAAAGATTTCCTTTAAAAAAAAGAAAAAATCTTGAAAGCATTTAGAAAAAAAAAAAAGCATTACCTGAAGAGGAACATCTGACTCAGATGGTAGTAAATTTCTCATCTGAGATCATAAAGGCCAGAAGGAAATAATGCATTTTTCAAATGATAAAAGAAAAGAATTGCCAACCCTGAGTCCCTGTTTGGCAAAAATATCCTTCAGGAATGAAGGGGAAATAAAGACATTCTCAGAAGACAGAAAACTTAAAAATTTTCACTAGCGGACTTATCACTGATGAATGGCCAAAGGAAGTTCTCCAAACAGAACAGAAATTATAATAGAAGGAAGCTGAGAGCTTCGGAAAGGAAGGAAGGCCATGAAATGTGTAAAAATGGAGACACATAAAATAGACTACCCTTTTCTTCCGAGTTTGTAAAATCGTGATGGATTGTCGAAGCAAAAAGTATAACTCCATCTGCTATTTGGTTCGGTGCATGTAGAGGAAATAGGAAATATATATAAAATTGATTTTTTTACAGAGAGGAAGGGAGAGAGATAGAAAGTCAGAAACATAGGTGATAGAGAGACATCGATCAGCCGCCTCCTGCATGCCCCATACTGGAGATGTGCCCCCAACCGGAATCGAACCCGGGACCTTTCAGTCCGCAAGCTGACGCTCTATCCACTGAGCCAAGCCGGTCTCGGCAGAACATTTTACTTTAAATGGTCTAAATACATGGATTAAAATACAGAGAGTCACAGATGGCTTTTTCCAATCACCCAACGGTCTGCTGTGTACCAGAAACTCACTTCAAATATAACAACACAGGTAGGTAGAAAGTAAAAGGGTAGAAAACAAAAGACTACTGCTACATCTATAATAATAAAAGGGTAATATGCTAATTAGACTGGACGTCTCTGGAGGTCATTCCAGACGTCCTTCCTGACAAAGCCGGGGCCCAAGGGAAGCCAGCCGGGTCCTGGGTGCCTGCAGGGAGCCCAGAAAAAGCCAACCTGGGTCCCAGGTGCCTGAGGGAAGCCGGTGCCAGCAGCCGGGGGAAGGAAGGCCTACTTTTGCATGAATTTTCGTGCATGAGTCTCTAGTTGATTTATAAAAGCGGGAGTGGTTATATTAATATCAGAATCCAAAACTACCAGGGACAGAGAAAGGATTATGACATAATGATAAAAAAGATCAATGCACCACCAGACACAGCGATCCAACATGAGTAAACACCGAACAACAGAGCTTCAAAACACATGAAGCCAACCCTGAGAGGCATGAAAGGACAAACAGACAAATCCACAGTAATACTTGGAGACGTCAATACCGCCTCTCCGCAACAGAACTACCAGATACAAAATCAGCAAGATTACACAGCTTAACACTATAAAGCAACAGGACTTAATTTATAGAACACCCCACCCAACCAAAGCATAACTCGCATTCTTTTCAAATACCCATGGAACATTCACCAAGATAGCTCATGCTCTTGGTCATGAGACAAACTTTGAGCAGCGTAACAGAGCTGAAACAACACTGCGTATATTCTGCAACCGTGATAGAATCAAACTGGAAATTACTAACAAAGTCATCAAGGAAAGTCTCTCAAGCTTGGAAACGAAACAATCCATTTCTTATGAACCCATACCTCCAAAGGGAAACCTCAAGGGGAAGTTTTGAAAAATATAATGAACTAAATGAAAATGTACATAGAACATATCAAAATTTGCGGAATGTAGCTAACACAGTGCTGACATGGGAATTCAGACTACGGAGTGCCTGCATTAGAAAAAAGGCAAGGCCTCAGATCAATCATGGAGCTCCCACTTCAAGAGACCAGAAAAAGAGGAGCAAAATAAGACTAACTCAGGGCAAGCAGAGAGAAGGAAATGACAAAGATAAGAGCAGAAATCAATGAAACTGAAAACAGGAAAACAATAGAGAAAATCAATGAAACAGAAAGCTGTTACTCCGAAATGATCGATAAAATCGATAAACCTATAGCAAGATGGACTAAGATGACAAATCTCTAAGACCACAAAGGAGACAGGGATCTTACTACAGATCCTGCAGCCAGTGACCCGAAAATAAAATGCTCAACCCAGTACCCACATTCTTGGGAAGAAAGATGCTAGGTGAACGTCTGTCTAGAGCAAATACACTGTACGGTTAACTCATGAACAAAATGTTCATGAAAGTCTGCCGTTACTTGGAGAAGAAATTTGCAAACTATTGAATTTCTTTGATATTAGGAATGCCCCTGTCAAAAAGAACTACCGTGTGATTCAGCAATCCCACTTCCGGGTGCATATCCAAAGGAGAGAGTTTATCTCAGGAGCTGTCTGTCTGCACCCAAGGTTTACTGCAGCATTATCCACAATAGCCAAGGTATGGAAACAACCTAAATATTATCAACAAATCAAGAAAAATGCGACATATATATATGGAGAGAGAGAGAGATCATTCACCTTAAAAAATAAAATAAAGAAATAAGCCCTAGCTGATTTAGCTCAGTGGATGGAGAGTCAGCCTGCAGACTGAAGGGTACCGGGTTCAATCTGGTCAAGGGCACACATTCACATTGCAGGCTCGATCAGTGATTCTCTCTCATCATTGATGTTTCTACGTGTCTTTCCCCTCTCCCTTCCTCTGTGAAATCAGTAATATATATATATCAGGAAATCAGATGAACCCACAGGGCATTATGCTAAGTGAAATAAGCCAGGAAGAGAAAGACACATATGGTATATGGTATTGCTTATATGTGGAATCTAAAAAAGTAAAGTTGAATTCATAGAAACAGAGAACAGTGGTTACCAGGGGCTGGGAAATGGGGAAAATAGGTTGGTAAAAGGGTATAAACTTTTAGCTACAAGATGAATAAGGTCTGAGAATTTGCCGAAACCGGTTTGGCTCAATGGATAGAGCATCAGCCTATGGACTGAAGGGTCCCAGGTTCGATTCCAGTCAAGGGCACATATCTTGGTTGTGGGCATATCCCCAGTAAGGGGTATGCAAGAGGCAGCTGATCGATGTTTCTAACTCTCTCTTTCCCTTCCTCTCTGTAAAAGATCAATAAAATATATTTTTAAAAAAATAAGGTCTGAGAATCTAATGTACCAGTATATAACATGATGACTATAGTTGCTAATACTATCTTGTATAACTGAAATTTGCTAAGAGAGTACAACTTAAATGTCATCATCAAAAGGGTAATATGTGGGGTGAGGCATGAGTTTATTATTATGGAATACTAGGAAAATCCCTATACACATAAATTCAACAACTTAGATCAAATGGACCAATTCCTTGAAGACCACAGACTACTAAAACTCAACCAATATGAAATTTATAATCTGGATAGATCAATAGCTATGAAAGAAATCAGATTTGTAATTTAAAAGGTCTTGAAAATAAGAAAGTTCCCACCTCACGAGACTAGGTCCACATGGTTGCACTGAAGAGTTCAACCAAATATTTAAAAAATGAACACCAATTTTACACAGTATCTTCTAGAATACCAATGATGAGGGAATATTCCTGTGTCAGGGGTCCCTGAGACGATTCACTAGGAACTCAGCATTTAGTCGGACTCATGGCTGTGACTTATTACAGAGCAAAACCATCAAAGGGAAAAGGCACACGGGGTGATCGATGTCCAGAGAAAGCCAGGTATAAGCTCGCGAGAGTCCTCTCCCAGCGGAGTCACACAGGAGGGACTGAAGTCCTCCAGCGAAGACTGAGGAAACGCATGTGAAATGTCTTGTATCAGGGAGGCGCATTCGAAACCCAGTTCCCAGGGGTGGGGAGGTAGGCACCCACTTCCCAAGATTCCAGGCTCCCAGAAGGAAAGCAGATGTTCACCACAAAGCACACTGTGTGTACAAACAGCTTAGGCACAAGGAGCCGCTCTTATCAGTCCTGGGAGTGGTGAGAACTCACCCTAAATCCCAGCTTGCAGATGCAGTGCAAGGGCCTGCTATGTTAGCTCCTTTCTGCACAACCTCCCAACTCATTTTCTGGAGCCAGTGTTACACCCAAACCAGACGAAGGCAATATGACAGAAACCCCCAACACTTCTCTCATGAACCTTGACGCAAAAATCTGCAACAAGATATGAGTGATATAGAACCCAGGAAGATGTCAAAAGAATTATAACATGGCAAAGTGAGAGTTATTCCAACTATTGTATTTCCCGGCATATAAGACGACTTTTTAACCCAGGAAAATCTTCTCAAAAGTCGGGGGTCGTCTTATACGCCGGGTGTCATCTTATAGGGCGAGTATATCCCAAACTCTCTATTTTCACTGGAAAAGTTGGGGGTTGTCCTATATGCCCCAGCTGTCTTATACGCCGGAAAATATGGTATGTAAGGTTAAGTTCAAAATTCAATATTCAGGCAGTGAAATCTACCACATCCACAGACTAAAGAAGAAAAGTTATATGATCATGTCAATTGATGCAGAGAAAAACGTGGATAAAATTCAGCGTTCATTCATGACTAGGAATAGAACGGTACCTTTTTCAACTTGGTAAAGAGCATCTTTAAAAAAGCAGTGTTGTTACTGGTGAAAGATGGGGTGTTTCCCCCTAGAAAGGGAACAGGGAGTGATATCCACTCACACCACTTTTATCTGACTTAATACTGAAAGTTCTAGCTGGAACAATAAGGCAAGAAGAGGAAATAAAAGGAAGACAGCTGGAAAAGGGAGAAATGAAACTGTCCATATTCATGGATGACATGACTGGCTATGTAGAAAATTCCAAAGTAACCATCAAAAAACTCCTAGAAATAATAATTAGTTCAGCAAAGGAAAAGGACACCCAATCAACACACACACACACAAACTGCATTTCTATATACTAACAATGAATGGAGAAGCAGAAATTTCAAACACAGTACTATTTACACTCCAAGAATATAAAACATGGCATACACTTAACAAAACATATAAAGGATCTTTATGCTGAAAATTCCAAAATGCTGATGAAAGAAATCAAAGAAGATCTAAATAAGTGGAAAGATACATGTATTATGTTCATGGATTGGAACATTCAATATAGTAAGTGAATATAGTATATTATGGTACCGCATTGTCGTTTGGAAGAGACTGTCTTGACTCCATTGTATGCTCTTACCTCCTCTGTCAAATATTAACTGAGCTTAGTGGTTTGGGTCGATATCTGGATTCTCTATTCTATTCCATTGGTCTATATGTCTGTTCTTGTGCCAGTACCAGGCTGTTTTGAGAACAGTGGCTTTGTAATACAGCTTGAAATCTGGTATTGAGACCCCACCTACTTTGTTCTTCTTTCTCAGGATTGCTGCAGCTATTAGAAGTTTTTTTATAGATACTTTGGAATTTTCTACATAGAAAATGAACAATTAACAAATATTAATAGTAAAGATGTCTATTTTCCTCAAATTGATCTATAGGGTTAACACAATTCCTAAAAAAATCCCAACAAGGTGTTTGTAGATAAACAGGCTCAAAATGTAAAAGAAAAGGCAAATGACTGAATGGCTCAAAAATAATTTTAAAAAATGAAACGGGAGGAATCACTCTACCCAAAGTTAAGACTTACTATACGGCTCGAGTAATCAAGACTGTTTGGTATTCTTAAAAGGACAGACACATATTACAAAAGAACAAACTAGAAAACCCAGAAAGAGCCCCCTACAGATAGCCCAATACATATGCCCAACTGATTTCCACAAAGTGCAAAAGCAATCAATCAATAGAAGAAATGTAGTCATTTTTAACAAATGATGTCTGTCACCAGACCTTAAGTTCACATTTTATACAAGAATTAATTCAAAAGGAATCGTGGATTTGAATGTAACATATAAAACTTTTAGAAAAAAATATAAGAGAAAGTTTGTGAGACTTAGGGCTACATGACACCAATAAGATGCTATATTACTTCAGACATTGATAAATTGGAGTTCATCAAAATTAAACATTTTGGACTGCAAAATCTTTCCTGGGGATGAAAAGACCAGCTACAGTCTGGGGAAAATATTTGCAGAGAGAACTGGTGTTAGAATATATACAGCCGCAACCAGTGTGGCTCCGTGGATAGAGAGTCAGTCTGCAGACTGAAAGGTCCCAGGTTCGATTCTGGTCAAGGACATGTACCTTGGTTGCGGGCACATCCCCTGTGGGGGGCGTGCAGGAGGCAGCTGATTGATGTCTCTCTCTCTCACTGATGTTTCTAACTCTCTATCCCTCTCCCTTCCTCTCTGTAAAAAATCAGTAAAATATATTTTTTTAAAAAGAATATATATAAAATTGTCAACGTTTACCAGTAAGAAGCAAGCAATACAGTTAGAAAATGGGCAAAAGACATGAACAGACATTTCACACACACACAAAAATTATATATATATATATATATATATATATATACACAGATAGCAAAAAAGCACATGAAACAATATTAACATTATGAACTATTAGGGAAGTGTGATTTAAAACATATATCATTACATACCAATTAGAATGTCTAAAATAAAAATATAGTGATAAAATACCAATGGCATATTTCACAGGCCTAGAATGGACTCTCTAAAAATTCATCTGGAATAAAGAAAGATCCCGAATAGCTGCAGCAATCCTGAGAAAGAACAACAAAGTAGGTGGGATCTCAATACCAGATTTCAAGCTGTATACAAAGCCACTGTTCTCAAAACAGCCCGGTACTGGCACAAGGACAGACATATAGACCAGCGGAATAGAATAAAGAATCCAGAAATCGACCCAAACCACTACACTCAATTAATATTTGACAAAGGAGGTAAGAGCATACAATGGAGTCAAAACAGTCTCTTCAATAAATGGTGTTGGGAAAATTGGAGAGAAGCACGCACAAAAAAAAGAAACTAGACTACCAACATACACCATACACAAAAATTAACTCCAAATGGATACAGGACTTAAACATAAGGCAGGAAAACATAAAAATCTTATTGGAATCCACTGGCAGCAAAATCTCAGACATATGCCGAAGCAATTTCTTCACTAATACCACTCCTAGGGCAATGGAAGCTAAGAAGAAAATAAATAAATGGGACTACATCAAAATAAAAAGCTTCTGCACAGCAAAAGAAACCATCAGCAAAACAACAAAAAAGCTCACTACATGATTGAACATATTTGCCAATGTTATCACCAATAATGGTTTAATCTCCAACATTTACAGGGAATTCATACAACTCAACAAAAGGAAGATAAACAATCCACTCAAAAAATGAGCAACGGACCTAAATAGACACTTTTCGAAAGACGACAGAAGGAAGGCCAAGAGACACATGAAAACATGCTCAAAGTCACTAATCATCCAAGAGATGCAAATCAAAACGACAATGCGATATCATCTCACACCTGTCAGAATGGCTATCATCAACAAATCAATAAAGGACAAGTGCTGGCGAGGATGTGGAGAAAAAAGAACCCTCGTGCACTGCTGGTGGAAATGCAGACTGGTGCAGCCACTGTGGAGAACAGTATGGAGTTTCCTCCAAAAACTAAAAGTGGAGCTCCCATTTGACCCAGTAATCCCACTTCTAGGAATATATCCTAAGAAACTAGAAACACCAATCAGAAAGGATAGATGCACCCCTATGTTCATAGCAGCACAATTCACCACAGCTAAGATTTGGAAACAGCCTAAGTGCCCATCAGCAGATGAGTGGATCAGAAAACTATGGTACATCTACACAATGGAATACTACGCTGCCATAAAAAAGGAGTTCTTACCATTTGCAACAGCATGGATGGAGCTGGAGAGCATTATGCTAAGCCAGTAGTCGGCAAACTCATTAGTCAACAGAGCAGCAAACCACGGCTCACAAGCTGCATGTGGCTGAAGAGCCGCAGTTTGCCGACTGCTGTGCTAAGTGAAATAAGCCAGTCAGAGAAAGATAAATATCACATGATCTCACTCATTTGTGGAATACAATGAACAGCATAAACTGACGAACAAATACAGATCCAGAGACAGAGAAGCATCGATCAGACCGTCAAACCTCAGAGGGAAGGTAGCGGAGGATGGGGGTGAGAGGGAGAGATCAACCAAAGGACTTGTATGCATGCATATGGGCCTAACCAATGGGCACAGACACCAGAGGGGTGAGGGCATGAGTGGGGGGCAGGGGGGTAACAGGAAGGTAAGGACACATATGTAATACCTTCATCAATAAAGAATAAAGTGTCGTTGAAAAAAATATATAATGATAATAACTAATGCCAGCAAAATATAAACTAATGAAAAATATATATAATGATAATAACTAATGCCAGCAAAAAGTGAATGTCCCTCAGCCATTGCTGGTGGGAATGTAAAACGGTACAGACAATATGGGAAATTCTGGAAGTTTCTTACAACACTAAATCCGCACTAGCTAACCCAGCAATTGCACTCCTGGGCATTTGTCAGGGAGAAATGAAAATGTATGTTTGCACACAAACACTCCACTTAAATGTTCACAGCAGTTTTATTCTCACTGGGCGAAAAAATGGAAATAACCCACATGTCTCCAATGGGTGAGTAGACCGTAGTATATCCACACTTAGACAATATTACTACTAGGCATAAAAAGGAATGAGCTATTGCTATGTATAACAGCTGGGGCAGAGCTCGAGAAAATTCTGCTGAACGTAGCAAAGCCAATTTCAAAAAGTATGATTCCGTTTACATAATATTATTGAAATAAAATTATAGAGACGGGCCCTAACCGGTGTGGCTCAGTGGATAGAGCATCGGCCTGCGGACTGAAAGGTCCCAGGTTAGATTCTGGTCAAGGGCGTGTACCTTGGTTGTGGGCACATCCCCAGTGGGAGGTGTACAGAAGGCAGCTGATGGATGTCTCTCTCTCATCGATGTTTCTAGCTCTCTATCCCTCTCCCTTCCTCTCTGTAAAACAATCAATAAAAAATATATTTTTTAAAATTATAGATACGGAGAACATGGTTGGGGTTGCTAGGGGCTGGGGTACAGTGGGGGAAGGAGATGATAGTGACTATATTGGGGAGCAAGAAGAATCTTTGTGGAGGAAAAACAGTTGATTGTGGTGGCAACACCAATCTACACGTGTGATGAGATTGTCTAGCACTGTATGCACAGACAACAGAAACACAGACACAGAAGTGAGTGTGTGTAAAACGTGAAATCTGAATAAGGTCTGTGGACTGTATTAAAGTCACTATCTTGGTTCTGTAAAGTGTTACCACTGGGGGAAACTGGGGTGAGAATATATGGGACCGATGTGTGATATTTTTATGGAGCCTCTGAATCTATAACTATTTCAAAGGAAGTATCGTAAAACGAGGTACGTCTGAAGGCCTCTGAATGTTTTCCCACTCACACATTTGCATATCATAACGTAGAACCACGTGCTTAATACGTAAAACATACAAAATATAAGAGAGCCTACACTTTGTGTTTAGCCAAGAAATTTCAGTGATGATGACAAGGTGAGTTCATGGTAATTGCACATGGTACAGAGCCAGACGCAGACAGGTAAATGAAAAAGGGGTTTTTTGCTTAAAAGCATCTGGCTGAGTCAGGATTCCAGTAGAGAAGCAGACCACTAGGACATTTTCTCTCTGTGCCCCTATCTGATTTATTCATTTTCCTGGGAAGACACTGCCTTACAAAACGGGGAGACCGGCTAAGCAGCTCCAAAATCTTCAGGGGCTCACATCACAGTCAGCAAGGACTGGGGGGGCATCCCGGTGATCCAGGATCCCCTCCCTCCCTTGAAACCCATCCATCCGGAGCTTTCCTTCCAACCCAAGACCTCCGCAGCCACACGTCGATGCACGCTGGCTTGGACCCTCGACCCCCCACCCCCCACCCCGCCCCCTAAACCGTTTGTGCTCGGCCGTGAAACCCCGCGTCTCCGGTTAAAAGCCGCCTGGCTCTATCCCCATAGGTAATCCCCGCGCCAGCCAGCCCCAGCCACAGGGGCCGCCGACTTTCCTCCGGGCGGGTCCCCCCTGCACAACTTTGGGGTCTCGGAGAAGCGAGTTCGTGTCGGATCGCAGCCGCCGCACCTCCCCGAGAGCCTCTCCGGGGGCGCCCGGGGCCGGAGCGGCCGCTAGGAACCCACCTGGAGCGGCGGCGGCGGAGCGGGCGCGCGGGGTGGGCGGGGCCTCCGGCGCTGGTGCCGCCGCCGGCGCCCAGCCCGCCAGAAGCGCGCGCGGCTGGCGGACGGCGGGGAGCCAGGCGGGTAAGGCGAGCGCGGCCGGCGGTGGGAGTTGGGGGGGCGCACCAGGGGGAGGAAGGAAGGGGAAGAGGCGGAGCGTGGGAGCGCTCGGTGTCAGGAATACAATAGTGCTCCGCGCCGCTCCGGCCGCCGCCGCCGCGCTGCCGCCGCCCAACCGCCTGCCCGGCGCGGAGGCCTGAGCGGCCAGGCGGGCGAGGGCCGGGGGGCGGGGGCTGCGGCGCGGGGGGCGGCCCCAGCGGAGCGGGCGGCGGCGGGGGGGCGGGGGAGGGGCGGGGAGGAGGTTAGGGGGCAGGTGCGAGGGAGGAGAGAGAAGAAAGCGAGCCGTTCGGGGGGCGGTCACCACTCCTCCCAGACTCGCCGGCACTCCGCCGGGCGCGAGCGTGGAGCCCGGAGGCAGCCGCGACCTGCGGCGCGAAGGTAGGCGCCCCGGCGGCCGGACGCGGCGGGAAGCGGGCTGGGAGCGGCGCGCCGGGTGGGCACCGGAGGGGCGGCCCCGGGGAGCCCCGCGGGCGGCGTGTGGCGCCGCGTCCCGGCCCAGCCTCGCGGCGCTTCCCCGGGCGCCCCGGTGCCCGGGGGTTATGGAAAGCGAGTGGCGGCGGAGGTGCCGCGGCCGGGGGTGCCCCGCGGGGGCTGGGAGCCGGCACCCCGGCTCGCTGCAGCCCCCCGTCGGGGCGGGGAGCGCCATAACTGTGGCGGCGGCTCGCTCCGGTGCCGGCTCCCGAAGCCCCCTCGCTCCCTGCCCTCCGTCTGCCTCGCGGGGCTCCCGGGGTCAGAGCCGCGGCGGGAGGACCTGCTGTGCGGGCTGCCCGGGGCCGGATGCTCCCGGCGGCGGGGACGCACCCCCGCCGGCTGGATGTCGGGCGGCTGGAGGGACCGGGCGGCCGGTGCAGGCAGCGGCGGGGGCCCCGGGGAGCCGGGCGCTCCGCGGGCTGCCGAACTTTCCCTCCCCCTCGGGTTATTGTTCGGGGATGCTGAGCCCGGGCCGCGGTGGCCACCGAGCGCCGGGCGGTCCGGGCGATGGGGAAAGCAGGGCCGGCTCGGCGAGGCTTCGGGGGGGAATTTCCCACCGCCGGGCATCGCCAAGTTAACTTTTTCTCCAGCCATCGAGTTGGGGTTTTATTCCCTCGCTGTTGGGGCGATGGATTGGGGGGTTGGGGGGCGGGAGGGAGGGAAGCCAGCCCTCCTTTCATCTATTTCTCTCGCTTTGCAGAGCCCTTGCCCGGACGAACTGGGGCTTTAAATCGCAGAGGGCAACCTGCGATGCGAGGAGGGAGGAGGGGGAGGGATCTCGAGCGAGTGGCCGAAATGGTGGTATGTGCAGGCATGTTTCGGAGCCGGTATCATCGCGTCGCCCTGAGACATATGTCCCTTCGAGGCATCTGGCAGGAAACTTGTTTGGCCACTTCACTGGCTTTGCAGAGTCTCAAGGAAACCCATGGTCTCGGATGTGCGCGAGATTGATTTATATTTTTTTTATATGTGCGTTCCATGTAACTGTACAGCTAAGGAGGGGGGTCCCGGTGCCCCCCTCCCTCCCGCAGTGGAAATTGTGTAAGAAATCAGACCCGAGTGCATGGTGATTCCCCGTGTTCGACCCGAAAGAGATAACGTGCGCTTGTCTCTGAAACTCCAAATCGCTTTAGGTCAAGACTGGTTGGACAACCTCTCGGCTTCCTTGAAGCGAGCCAGGCTCCACTTTCCCAGAGCGGTTCTCTTAAATACCTTCCTGCAATCGCTTCTGCTTGGCCTGGGGGGGTGGGGGGAGCGGGGTGAGGAGGGAGCCGGCCTGAGCAGAGCAGTGTGTGTGTGTGTTTTCATTTATTACTTTCCTAACATCTGTAAACAATGGGGATGTGCAAGAGTGTGTCTCTCCTGCTTTCAGCGCATCCTATAACTTCTCTCCAGATCAGCGCAGAGAGATTTGAGTCTTTTTTTGTTTATCCTGGGCGTAGTCTACCTTCATAACATTTTACTTTTCATCCGAAGCAAGCTCTGAGTTTCAGGACTTGACCTGGGAAAGGATGCTCTCTCCCTCTTCAAGGGATGCAGGGACCCCGTGAGGTCTCTGGGCAGCGCTTCTCGGTAGGTGCTCCCATGCCTCCCGCCTTTAAAAAAAGCTGTGCTCTTCCCTGCACTTGTATTCGCTAGAGAAAAAAAGCTGTTCACCCCATGCTACTGCCTTGCAACAGCTGCCTGCACCCTGTGCAGGCCATTCCAGAATTCTCAGTGATGCAGGCCTGGTTCTAGAATCCTCACTGCCTGCCTGCGGCGGTTGGGAGCCATCTTGGTGAGCTGTGGCCCTCTCACCTGTAGGAGCTTGTGAAGCTTGGTCAGAGGTAAGGGGGCGTGGATAGGGGCCCCCCACTGCTTCCTGAAGTGTTGGAGATCCACCCGGAGCCCAGAGTAACTTCGGGAGCAGCTTGGGGGCACCTGTAACCCCCCCTGTGGCCTGCAGAGGTTCTCAGGGGTTAAGACAGGCGACGGACGGTCCAGGTCTCTAGTGACAGTTGAGACTTAAGTGTTAACCGAAGTTAACAGACAAAGGATGCTGATGGTCCATGGGTTGGGGATAATCCTCTTCTTTGATAATTCTTGTCTTTTCCCTCCCTTCTGTCCCAGTAGCCATAGCAGCCCGTTCCTCCCCTAAGCTATACAAAGCCTCTCTCCCTTTTCCCATTACTCTGACATCTGGCTGGAACTAGATGACTATCTGGGTGTGGGGGGGTGACAGTGGGGGAGGCAGAAGGCCTCAGGGGTCTGTGAAGACATGCAGGGGGCGCTTTATAAGCCCTGATCGGGGGGGACAGAGGTTGAACATGATCATAGGACATAATACGTCTGCCTCATCATGGGGCTTACACAAGACAGGAATGGAGGAGGGTAGAGATCATACACTGGCTGACAGAGGACCCGTTCTCACCTCACCTTATAGGCAAGGGATAGGTGGCGGGTGAAACCCATCTGGCACTGTCCTGAAATGGCTAACGCGAGGATGCTTGACTGTTTACAAGTGTCTACCTGTTGTCCCAGTGACAGTGCCTGTGAAAGCTGCAGCATTCTGGCTTGGGGGAGGGGGGAGTCGGGGATGAGGGAGTGGGTAGAATTGAAGAATAGAAGAAAATTACAGCAGGAAGATTAAAGTTAGGTGAGGTAGATAAGAGATCAATCAAAGGACTTGTATGCATGCATATAAGCATAACCAATGGACACAGACACTGGGGGGTTGGGGTATGCTGGGAGGGAGGAGGGGCAATGGGGAGATGTGTATAAAAAATTAATAAAATAAAATAAAAAGAATAGAAAAGTGCCAGCAGGTGGCCGTTACAGACCAAGTAAGTACTGCTTTGAGTTTGCTATTTTCTGGGTTCTTGGTGATTCTCGGGGTTCTTCCTGCCTCCCCCCCCCCGGGGGTCTCTCCGTAGCCAGCAGCGGCAAAGCTCTTCCCATCAGAACTGTGTCCATGCTGCTTTGGGGAAACAGAGAGGAAGAAGGGTCCTGGGGAGAAGGCCTGACCCCATAGCTAAGTTTGGGGAAAGGGCAGTCCACTCAATGTATGGGCCTCGCGTGGGGAGATAGTGCGGAGGCTTGGACCAATAGGAGGTAGCCCTGCATTCACGAATGCCCTTCCAACCGGAAATGATTCAGTCTGCCCCAGTCCGGAAGCCATGGCTGAGCCTTGCTACCCAAGGAGCCCCTGGCTGATAGGCAAGGAAACCCAAGTCTAGAGCGTGGTTTTGGAATAGCCAGCAAGAGAACGTGGTACCTGCATAGCCAGCGCCCTTAGGCCTGATGTGTGAGGATCTCCTGGGGAAATTAATCTTTTTTATAAATTTTTTAAAAACTTTTGATTTTGATGTAATAGCATGATTACCCCCAAGTTGCAAGAATAGTACAAAGAAGGCTTGTATTCCCGTCACCCAAGGCCAGCGGTTATTAACAGTCTGTTCCCACTTGCTTTATCATTGGCTCTCTCTGTTTCTTTCTGTGAACAACTCAAGGGTAACCACTGAGAGACTGATACTTGTCAAGGGCGTCCTGTCACGAAGGGTGGCTGACGTGGGGCCACGGGGCGCGGAAGACCATTGGTGGTGAGGTGGGGCCCCGTGCTAGAGTGCCGTCCACCTGCGGCCGTAAGACGCATGCTTGTAAGTCACGTGGACTCTCCGGTGCCGGATGTAGAAGCCATTCCGTTGGAAAGTGGTTAAGAGGAGCTGTTTTGCCAGTGTTCATGCCTAGTTTGTTTTAACTGTGCCAAGCTTTACTCCTGTCTGTCCTGATAAAAGGGCAGTATGCTCATGAGGGCGCACCTCTTCTGATGCCCATCCGGATGTCCTTCTAGACAAAGCCACAGCCGCGGGTGGCAGCTGCCACCGGGAGGGCCGGCCCGAGGCTCAGGCAGCCAAGGTGGTCGCCAGTGGCAGCAGCGGCAGGGTGATGGGGACAACACCTTCCCCTGATGGGCCAGGTCACCTCTGGCAGAGGCTGGGGGCTGAGGCAGAGGCAGTTAGGGGTGATCAGGCCAGCAGGCAGGCAGAGAGGTTAGGAGCCAGCAGTCCCGGATTGTGAGAGGGATATCCATCTGCCGGCAGTCAGACATCCCCCAAGGGATCCAAGGTTGAAGAGGGTGCAGGCTGGGCTGAAGAAACCCCCTCCCCATGCACAAATTTCATGCCTCAGGCCTCTATAATAATCTATAATAATGAAAGCATAATATGCTAATTAGACCGGACATCCTTCCAGGCGACCCTCTGGACAAAGCTGGGGTCCTGGGTGCCTGCCGGTGCCCAGAGGGACGCCTGGGTCCCGGGTGCCAGAGGGAAGCAGTGCTGGCAGCTGGGGGGATTTTGTGCGTCCGGCCTCTCATCCTGTATAATAAAAGTCCAACGACCAAATGGCCGAACGACCAGTCAACCAGTCACTGTGACGCGCACTGACCACCAGGGGGCAGACACACAATGCAGGAGCTGCCTCCTGGTGGTCAGTGTGCTCGCACAGGGGGAGCACCGCTCGGCTGACCTGGATGAGCCACGCTCCCACAGAGGGCCCATCCCCACAGGCCACACCCCATCTGTGGAGCCATCATATTCTCCAACATTTTAATTAATTCCGTCAGCCCAAGAGGGGAAAGATACTAATCCCCTTAAGAGCTCACCATCCAGTGGAAAGGAAATAAAAACTATCATCACAGTCAGAGGAGTGTTCTGAAGAGGAAGGCATTGGGGTGGGGGGTGGGGGCTGATTGGAACACCAGGCGGGATGTACGTGAACGTGAAGACCCATCTCCTCTGAGGCTTGCTGCTCTTAGACGACAAGGTTCCTGCGTCAAGGACCTTTGGTTCACGCACACAGCGCACGCCACGGGGTCAGGCCCGTTGGGACTCTAAGCCACCACTTGATCTCGGTCTCGGTTTCTTCACCTGCCAAACCGCATCTCCAAGGTGCCAATTAATCGAGGCAGCAGTGGCTCCGTAAACAGCAATTTCGCCCTCCCCTCCAGAAGCGCAGGAGGTGGGCAAATGGCAGGAACGCTGTTTGGTAGTAAGGGGGGGTTCAAGGGGGGTGTTTCTGTATTTCCCTACAAATAAATAATCACTAATTGTGCTAAGTGCCGCGGTGGAGATTACCGTATGGGATAATGACAGGGCCAGGGGCCATGAGGTGTTAACCGTTTCCTGTGTGCGCGCGCACTCTGCTAAACGGCCCCACTTAGGGGGAGGCTCAGAGGGTGAAGCACAGGTCACTTTCCCGGCGCCGGCCAGTGAGTTCAGTGGTTAGAGGGTTGGCTTGCACGCTGAAGGGTCACTGGTAGGATTCCCTGGCAAGGGGGCATAGCTGGGTTGCAGGTTCAATCCCTGCCCCCCCCCCCTTGGTGCGCTTGTGGGAGGCAACCAATCCATGTGTCTCTCTCATCAGTGTGTCCCTCTCCTTCCCTCCCTCCCTTTCTCTCTCCTCTTCCCCCTCCACTTTCTCTAAAAATCAATGGGAAAAACATCCTCAGGTGAGGATTCACCAAAACACGGTAACTTGCCCAAGGTCACACAGCAGGTCAGAAGAAGAATGCTTCTGGAAGGGAGACCAGCGAGGGGCCCCAGGGCCGAAGGCTGAGCGGGAATAAGCAGAGCAGGAGCCGGAGAGAGCGGATTGGCAGGCAGCGGGCACCGCAGGTGTTGCGAGGGCACCGAGGCGGGAGAGGGAAGCGGAAAGGATCCTCAGAGGTTTGGCCGGGACCTGGGGAAGGAGAGACGAGGCCTGAGGTAGGCGGGCGGAGATTTACGGGGCCTTAGGGGACCTTATTAAGGAGCTGGTGTTCTATTCCAAGGACAATGGGAAGCTGCTGGAAGGTGTTTTTCACTTTCTATTAAAGTGTGTGTGTGTGTGTGTGTGTGTGAATCCTCACTGGAGGCTATTTTTCCATTTATTTTAGAGAGAGCGGGGAAAGAGAGAGAAACATCCATGTGAGAGACACACATCGATGGGTTGCCTCCTGCATGTGCCTCAGCCAGGGCCCGGGCTGGGGAGGAGCCTGCAACCAAGGTCCATGCCCTTGACCGGAATCAAACCTGGGATCCCTTGGTTCACGGGCCGATGCTCTGCCCACTGAGCAAAACCGACCGTGTGTGTGTGTGTGTGTGTGTGTGTGTGTGTGTGTGTTCCCCAAAAGTAGTGAGGCCTAAGCAAAACCGGCTTAAGAAACTCATTTCCCTTTTAGGGTTCCACTCTGTGGTGTTTCTAACCCAATATGTAGACCTTAAAACCGTTTTCACCGCCCGCCACCAGCACATTAAAGAGCTGCTGTGTTGCTGGAAGAAGCTGCCTGCTTCTGGGAGGAGGTTTAACTAGTCTCTTATCTGATGCTCCTTCGACTGCATTAAGGGAGCTCTTTCAGCTTTCA